>KZ506372.1:134679-145750 GCA_002844005.1 Limosa lapponica baueri | reverse complement strand
TTCCCTTCCCTTCCCTTCCCCCCCTTCCTCTCTTTCTTTGCCCTTTCTTCCTTCATGATCTCATTAGTTTGCAGATTTTTTCCCTTGTAGAAACCTCACACACACGCATATGCACAGACACAGCATCACAACTTCAACATATCTACTGATTGTCTCCCAATCTGCTTTCCATCCCTTTCTGCACATCAGAGAGGTCCACAAGCAGAAATTTTTTATGTCCAGGAGGCTCAATCATCCCAAGCTGATGGCTGAAGTCCAGGTGAGGGTTCTTTTTGTTAGAACTCAAAATTCTTCATGAATGGTGAAATCAAAACCGCTTAAGTCTGGGTTTCTCTCAATTTCTTTTTTGTGCTTAGAGGGAAACAACACACCTCATAACCTGTTTTTGGAAAGGACTAGAATTACATATGGGAATTTAACACTGGTGAAATATAGTTTTAAAAGCTGCACCATGACAATCAGCATTTGCAAAGGCTTGTACTGGATAGTCAAGGAAAATTGATTTGTTAAACTTGAGTGCCAGTCACTTCAATTACTGCATCCGTAATCCCACTTTAAGTAAAAGAACTCAGGTAAGTGGAAACTCACCCTGAAAAACATTTGACTCCTTTCTGTCCCACCAAAATTATCCTGTTTTAGTGAAAAAAGTCCAATTCAGCCTGAATAATTGTGTCAGGATTGCACACAAATATCAGTACTAATCTTTGCCAAATTTAACATGTGCTGGCTTTAGAATTCCTCCTTCATCATTACAAAATATAGGCAACTCTGAAGTGCACCTTAGTCCACATAAAATTTGAATTGGTTATGGGAGGTATCTTTTTCCATCCATTGACTAGAAAGGGAGCCAGGCTTGACTACCTCCCAACTTAGGCACCTCAGTTAATCACCTAAATTTAGCTAGAAAAAATCTAGGCCAGAGCAAATTCTGCAAGGTCACACAACATGTTTATGACAGAGCTGGGATTCAGATCACAGAGGTCCTAGTCCCAGGCAAATGCTATTACAAGACAGTCTTTCCTCCAAGTAATTAATTCTCATTTTGAAGATTTCAGCTGAGGTAGTGGGACACTATCACTATTTATCCTATGTAATTATTCCTACTACTATCCATAAAAGTAATAGAAATAAGTTATGACTATGTTTATGAGCCTTTTTACTCTTGAATTGTTTGAACTTAAGACCTTTTTGATATTTTATTCATATATACATGTGTGTACACTTATGTATGAATATACACCTGTGTGTCTTTCCACATGGATGTGCCTGAACAGTTTCTATTCAACTTACAGTACTGCATTTATAGTTTATTTTGATTTTGTAAGATTTACTTTGTTTCAGTAATAGTGAAAACTTTTTAATTTTTTTTCTTTTTTGTCTTTTTTCTCTCGCTCTTTTTCTTTTTTCTTTTTTTTTTTTTTTTTTTTTACAGCAGGCACATCTGCCCTATGGATGAATTTATTTCCTCAATCTCATGGTGCAATATTGCATTTCAGTTGTCACTTTTGATTTATCGTTACTTTAAACATTAAATCTTCCTTTGCATTTTTATTGGTTTCATTAAAAACATTCTGCTCGTCTTTTCATTTATAACCTATATCAAGGGAAAAAAAAGAAGAACAAAAAACCATACCAGCTTCTGCCTCTCTGCTTTTCCCTCCTCTGTCATATTCAGGATGTTCCCTTTTTCCCCATTTTTCCAGGTGATAAAGTCAAAGCAATCCACTAGCCACATGTGAATAAAATAAATAAATTTGAAACTTAGATCTTTTGTAACAAACAGAGTTTGTAAAAACATTTATTAAATCTAATAACTTTTGTGTTTAATGAGGCACAGAGCATATGTCAGAAGTATGGTGTCCAAAAGGCAGAAGCACTGAATAGTTTATCTGGCAAATGTGTTACACAAGGTTTGACCCTTAAATTGAGCACTGGGAGAGATAAATAGGGTAATCAAAAGCACTCCCTTACAGTCACATGAACTTGGAGCCATCTGGTCAAGGCAAAAATAAATCAGTAATGCAACTGGAAATTATCTGTAAAGACCTTTGGGGATTGGTTGAAGCATTACTATAGTCTCTTTCATACCAGAGAATAGGAAGAAAAAGAAAAATAAATAACAAACCCACAAAACCCTAAAAACTCAAAACAAGAAAACTGCTTGTAAAGATGCTGAAAGTGACCCTAATTAACACACAAGCTAAGAAACCAACAAGATTTTTTCTTCTTTTTTTTTTTCCTCTTTTTTCTTTAAGCTGGAAGAAAAGGTTTTGATCCAACAAGATGATCCACAGTTCCAACAACAAAAAAAATATTTTTTTCTTATGTTTTACTTTTTGTTCTTGCCTAGCAAAGATAAATTCAATACAGAAAATATTTCTTAGCTTAAGAGATATGAACAGATAAAAAGTTAGTTATTTTTCTATTCCATTTTTTCCCTAAAAATACTAAACTTGTGAAAAAGCATTCATGTTTGCATCTGGCTGAAGTTGATTACTTAAATAAATAAATAAATAAGTCTCTGGTACAGGCCTTCAGCTTTTTTATGACCAAATCCATGCTGAATTAAATTCTGTAAAACCTGCTGTTGACACTGAGGTTCAAAAAAAAGTAAGCTGTTGTATTTTTAAATTTTTCTTATCCATATTTTATTTGCCCTTTCCACATCTGTACTTAGAAATACACCTTGTCCTACATAAGAAGTAGCAAACACACATCCTTATTCAGATTAGAATGGGTGTGTAGACGACCAGGAAACCTCCCTGCTCTTCTCTTGAATGAAAAACTGAAGAAAAGTCGATGGAGACCTCTAGTCAGTGGAAATGTTTGCAGAAATGAAGTGAAAGGTTTAGTGATCGTCCTTGAAGTCAAACCTTCATTAACTTAGAGATAGCAGTATTTCAAACAGGTGACTGATTTTTTCTTTCTATTACTATGAATGTTTGGAGGTATCAACAGTAACAAAATTATTGTCAGATTCTAAAATTTCAGGATTTTACATAGTTTTGCTTTTCAGCAGACCGGTGCTGCTGGAGAGGAAATGTCCTGTAAGGCTGATAGACTAAAACAACCCTTGAGTCCGAAGATAAGTTATTTCTAAAAAGAAATAACTGGGTTATCTTAAATCCATCTAGCTCAGATATGGATAGCAGCACAGGAACAGCAGCCTACAGCTCACATTAGTCTCTTGAGGATATGCTCATCACCTGAGAAGGGTTTGTGACTCACACTGGTCTCCTTACCATCTCAGCTGCAAAATCACATCACCTCAGCAAATGTGTGTAAAGCTGTCGTGTCTACAGTGGCTGTGGAAACTAAAGAGCAGACGTTTTCTGAAAGACAGAGTATGTCCCGGTTTCCATTTTTAACTCTATCTGGGACCTCCATGTTGACCTAGTTGGTGACCCAACCACCTCTGTTACTTACTGCACCATTTGTCTATGTATACTGCAGTTTTCTTGAATGGGAACTGTCTCAGACTTTGTTTCTGTACAGACCCTAGCACAGGGAGGCTTTTGTTTCATTTTTATCTTTCTTAGATATTAAAATTGTGGGAATAAAACCATGAAAAAGAAAGTAAAAGCTATGACCATAAAAAGAATCATATATCTTTCCTTCATGTATAATGAACACTGGCTTCTAGTGGGGATTTTCTTTCCATTGCTCTGCAATACTTTATTCTTCTGAATAAGCCTATTATGTGAAGATTGAAACATTAGGATTAATTACACCAAATGCTGGTGTAAACCCTAATGAAAAACATACATCTCTCACACAGCCTGAATTCCCTAGAGAAATCCTGAAAATACTGACTTTCTCAGTTTTTGCTGTGTGACTGATTGTATCAGTAGTATAAACCATTTTAATAAGTATCATTTTGTATATATGTATGTGTGCACATATGTGTGTGTATGATGTATATAGATACAACAAAAGGATTTGCTGAGGCTAAATTAGAGCTCATGCTTTCAAAGATCTTGGCTCTTCCATCATGATGCTCTTGTCTCAATTATCTCTGGATTCATTCCCTCCCTTCTCCCACCTCCTTTCTCTTTTTGCAATAAAACCTGTGTTTGATTTCTGTGTAAATAAACCAAGCATCAGGAAGCAACTAATGGATCCAACATGGGAGCTTGAAAATAAAGTTGAAAATATTGCTTACACAGCTCACTCACCTAGAGGGTCTGTGCATTTTGTTACTGAAGGTTATGGAAATTTAGCTGATAATAGACAAAACTTCTTAGATTATAGCAGGAGGTTTTAAAAGACAGAAAGGGGAGAGAGGTACCCTGTTCTCTTTGACTGTCAATGGAAGTTGAGTGCTTCATTTCCATTTGTGACTTTGAAACTCTCTGTAGATTTAAGGCCTGGAGGAACCATTACGTTCAGATTGTCTGATCTGCTGCATGAAACAGGCCAGAGGATTTCACATAATAATGCCTGCACAGAGGAGACAAATTGTGGTGGAACAAGACAATGTAGAGTGCAGCCCACATTTCATACACAATCTCATTAATTAGTAAACAAGCATAGTAAATGTATCATCCTTCTCCATCCTCCCCTGTAGCCCAAATAGTCTTTGCACTAATAGGTCTTTCATTAACCAGGTCCCAATTAACCATTAACCAATTAACCATTAACTTTCATTAACCAGGTCCCAATATCCGATGGCAAAATATCTCAAAACCTGTTCGTCTCACCTCACTTTGAATCAGCTATTCAGATGTAGAAGGATCCATATAGTATTACTAGTTGGTGGAATTATTCACACTTTCTTTTTCCTTACTTCCATTAATATCACATTCTGAATGGATGAAGTACCAAGAGACACTAAAAACATAACTCTGAATGTATACAGTAAAGAACTGTAAAATAATATACTTTCCAGCTTGGTATTCAGAGGTTCAGAGAGCAACAGAGAGGATAAAAGATGTGCTTTGAAAAGTTCAGTTCATTTTGCATGAACAATATGCAAAATAGGTCTCTGTCTATAATTTCACATCTCTGTTATCATCATGGCATAGAAATGCCTATATACATAGACTGTTTTCTTTTCTGAATGATCAATTTATTTATGCATCTATCTATCTATCTATCTATCTATCTATCTATCTATCTATCCATCTACCTACCTACCTATCTATCTGTCTATCTCGTATGACACTGATTGGTGTTGCTATGTATACATGCTGCTTGTTTTTTTTCATCTTAAAATATATTTCTGTGTTCCAGAATCTCACTGTTTTATTTGGGTACATTCAAAGGCATTTTTTTCCTGCCTCATTAGAGAATAATTTCTGGAAAGGTACCATTCTTCAGACAAAGAGTAATACTCCGGAGCCTAAAAATGAGGAAGAGCAAAACAAGCTGATTTATGTTAAAGGATACAGGACTTGAAAATGTACCCCAGGGTGAAATAAATATTACAATACCACAATAATATCCTTGCTTTGCCTTGATGTGCATTACAGTAACATTATGAATATCTCTGTATAGTTCTGTTAGTCCTTGGGGAATCATGCCAGGGACAGGTTCCCATAGGCCTTGACACACTCAAAATGGGACCATCTCTGCCCTGGAGATGAGTGGGAAAGAAAATAGAGAATCACTAGCAGTTTAAGGTCACTCTGAACAAAAAAAAAAACAAAACAAAAAACCCCACCGCAACCAAGTACACCTAGGAGGGAAGTGCAGATCTTCTAAACTGCAATCAGATTGATTAGACTAGTTATGATATTTTACTCATGAGGCAGTTCTTCAGACCACCAAGTGTATGCAAAAGATGCTTGAAAGAAGTTGTCAAAGATAGAAATATGGCCAAACATCAGACTAGCTGTTGACACAGTTGTCTTGTCTAGTAACAGCTAATGAATGCTGCAAGTGAATGTGTGGGGCTGGGGGATGGTAAAGGAAAGGGAAGAGAGGGAGCTACGTTATGAGAAGGAAGGACTTTCATGGGAGCAATATGTCTTACAATCTAATTGCTCTGTGTTTTATAGAACTTGATCATTAGGGTATCCTGCTTATGGTACCACAGAGATGTAATGGTGAAATAAAGCAAGAGGCTATTAAACAGAAAGTTTAAATATAGCTACAGGGACAGATACTTCATGACAACTTGACAGATGTCTTGGAGTGATCACTGGTTCCTTCATCACTAATTACAAAATCATTTGTCTTAAGGAAAGGACAAAAGAGAAGTAATTATGAAAAACATGATTCTTAGGGGATAAAAAAGATAACATCAGTTTAAAACATTGAAGCGATCATAACCATTTAGAATCATTATTAGTTTGCTTGAGCCAATGACAGCTTGGTTTTCGAAGCCATTGGGAACAGAACTTCCTATGCTGAAGAGAAGAAAACATTCAATTTTTTGTTATGCTAAACTTATCCTTAGACTCCAGAGATTTCTTTGATGAACAGTTCATTAAAATTTCCGACCGCAGATGAATTTGAGCTAAAATACACAAATGTTTTAATTATACATTCCTTTTTAATTACACTAATGACTTGTAATGTGTTTATGTTGGTTTAGAGTTTAATTTCTTCTCTTAGATTAGGTGGTTGACTTAAGGATTGTGCTTTTCAGTAAAATACCATGATTCATCAATGTTTGATCATGAGTTAATCCAAAAATATTAAAGCGTTGCAATGCTTGGAGGAATAGTAATGCACACACATACACAAGCACAATTGCATTTTCGTTTCTTGTGCATAGGGGCAGCTAAACCTTTGCAACATTGCACAGCAAGGCACAAGCATCAGAAGGCAGAAACAACACTCAAGAGTGCTTTTAAGATTGCAATTGAGAGAGGCACGAGGGTGCAAAAAACCCAGTACCTCTATAAATCAAAATTGGTTGGATGATTGGTAGTCAGAAAGGAATGCAGTAGAGAGGGAGAAGATTCACCTTTTACAGTGTTTTGGGCAACTGTTTCTTAATCACAGCTAATCTCTGTATTGCATATAGAGGACAAGAATGACCTTTAGGTGCTTGCTTAGACATCTATGATGTTTAAAGTTCGGAATCTAATCTAAGCTCTTTGTGTGGGTTTCATCTAGTCACTGGAAACACATGACACCTCCAGAGAGTGGTTCCCATCTATTTTAGACATATGCATAAATCATGGTTAATCTGCCATGGACATGCATTTCATCTTGTGTCTATAGAAGACGACTAAATGACTACTTTAGAGAACATGCCCTACATGGGGATGACTAAAGTTAGGTAATGCAATCCTAAATTCATCTGGACTTGATGAATGTCTAACATGAAATGGGACCAAAATCTGAGCCTATTTTAAAGCTCTGGAGACAAAGAATATATCCAAAACAGACCACTTAAGTTACAGCTCTAATATATAATATGTATATATAATTGGAGTGGAAAATGGCATGGCTGGATTCTTACAAGACAGGGTTCCCTGTCACTGTGTCCAAGGACAAGTCTCGACAGTGTGATGCTGGAGTGTAGTGCTTTGCAGTTTTAAAGAGCATCACCTTCAGCAACTGCTACCTGTTTCTCATTTTACTCTTATGCATTACTTTTTAATTACACAATTTTGCCACATCCTGCCTGCCTCTAGTCCTTGTCTGTCAATGGCTTATCTGTTTGTGAAACTTCATGAAATCTTACAATTCAAGGAAATGCATCATGAGTTTTGGGAAGGAAATTAAAAAGTGTTACTTCCTAAGAAATAGTTAGGACAGGAAAGGTAGGGAAATTGCTTTCTGCCTTTATGGTCAAATGACTGAATCAGATAGGATGCTGAGTTAGATGAGGAGAAAACATATGGATGATTGGCAAGACCACTGGAATATATGGATGGCTCACTGGCAAATGGAAAATACGTATATTTGTACAATTGTTACTGGCTGTGTATATGGAAAAACTAGACCATATTTAACTTTACCAATACATTCATCTTCACTTCACCAGTACATTGTCTGGATTCACTGACACGCGATCACTTTACAGGTGGATTGAATCCTCCCCTGATATTTCAGAGGACTATGGCCAGAGTTCTCTTAGTTCTGGGAGGCTTGTACTGGCTAAGTATCTACCTCAAAAAACAGGTTGCCAAATTTAGGCAGTAGTTGAGCACACTGGCTCAGCAAGCTTTCATCATCAAAGACATTACAACCTTCTTAGAAGGCATTCATTGCTGTTGGGGACTTCTTTTAAACAAGTCTGTTTCCTTATCCTCTTTCGAATCCTCCTTTATTCTTCTTCTTTGTCTTCAAGACCAATAAATAAATAAGTAAGCATGACAATGGTCAAACTGCCCAAGGGCTGCAAGTATATTGCCCATTATGGAAATTTCTTATACTTTGCTTGCCTGTCTGCTGTCTGTGATATCTTATAAACTCTTTGAGACAGTGACACATATTTCTTTTTTGTGCATATACAGTCCTCAGGGTGATGGGAATCTTGCCCATGGCTATTGATCATAATTACTTTATTTAAATAATAAAGGCATGGTCTGGTCAAATCTGGGATGGGCTGACTTCTAACTCCTTTGATGAGGATCCTTAAAATCAAGCAATGTTTCTGAGAAGCAGCAAAAGCTGCCATCACCCAAGTTTTCTATCTGTCATGCATTTTAAGCAGAAGGGAACATAAAAGTGATTCAGAAGACACTAGCGAGGGGGTGGGGTGTGTTGGGGGAAAGGGAAAAAAATGTTTTAGCAGAGACTGTCTTCAAATAAGAGGAAGTTGTTAGTGACCTGGCTTATAAGACATCTATCATACTTTCCATTATTCAACTGTACAGATTTCTTTTCTGTCCACAAAATCCATGCCACTCACTAGCAACTAAGAAAACAGTTGATGTGCATATACACTTGCATAAGATCTGCCTGGCACTTGGAGGTGCAGCAGCAGAGATCCCACTGGAGAATATCACATTCCCTTTTCAGCAAGATAGAATGAGGCCTGTTAATTAGAGAAGAATCTCACAGCTGAATTAGTAACATGATCAGGTGCTCACACTGGGACAGTGTGTAGTTGAGGAAGATGAAACTGCCTTGTTTCTGTGGATGGGATTCAGTTCACTGAATGTGGACATTGCAGAAGTTCCTGTTAAAACTCCAGCTTCAGTTACTGTCAGTAGAAGTATTAGTGTTAAGGTGCAATTCATTTATCTCAGAATAGATCTGTGAAATCAGTTGAATTATTCCTTAAAAAGATCTTTTATTTCTGGGATCAGCTGGGTCTATACTGAAGATAACTGAAGTTAGATGAGATGAAAGCCACCCAAAAAGTTTTACTATTGTCAGATGACAAAATCAAAAGGTATCTCTATCCATTTGGGTTATAATAATCATTGATAATTATGGTGATTTCAGAGATTTATGTCAGGCTAGGATACTGCTGTGGTGGATGGTTTAAAATCAGAAAACAGCAATAACACAGGAGCTGCTGCATTAGATAAAGATTCAGGCACCACAGGTGTACAGACAGGCAAACTCAGTCTGCTCTGTTGACTCTTCAGGTTGGCCAGACTTCTCAGTGAGCACTCAGCCATGATGAGGATTGGCATTTCGTAACTCAAGCACAATTAGGTTATATTAAAGACTTCAATTTTTAAAAAAGATACATAAAAAACATCTTAAAACAATACTGCAAGTCTCCCTCTGTTCTGCCCTGTAGAAAGCGTTCCTATTCCTTCCCCTGCTTTGGATTTCCTGCAGGATCTTTACAAACAACTTCATATCTGCATACCCTACCAGCTCCGTCTATGAACTGGGCTGTCAGTGCTTCCTCATAGCAATATCGTAAAGAGAAATATATTCAAGACTTTAGGTTTCCTGCAAGCTCTAGAAATTAAATCTGTATGACTAGACTAGAAATACACACTAAATGACAAGTCTTGTATGACTTCAGATTTCATATGACAACTAGACAGAGTAGAGGAAACACAGTCTGTTGCATTCAGTTGAATTTAAAGTTATTAGTCAGTCGTTAGCTGGTTTACACCATTCTATATGATTTACTTATTTTTTACATTTACTTTTTCCTCCTTCTTACCCCCCTTTTAAATGGGTTATTGGGTTGCTCTGTGTGAAGGAAGGTTAAAATATGCTCCAGCATATAAACGAAGCACAGCATTCTAATCCCCACC
Organism: Limosa lapponica baueri; assembly: GCA_002844005.1. NCBI lineage: Eukaryota > Metazoa > Chordata > Aves > Charadriiformes > Scolopacidae > Limosa > Limosa lapponica. The sequence continues at coordinate 135,623 of KZ506372.1, read as the reverse complement.
GTCACCTTTCCACAAAGCTACAGTAAGATAAATAGAGCAATATCCATATTTTACAGTCTATAAAATCCAGATCCTCTTTAAAAAAAACCTTATGTGTAATGCATACGCTTGCTACCTTATTTATCAACATACACTTATGCAAAATGTATATAGATAGGACATTTTGTTTTAGGGCTAAACCAATATTTACTTGTGGAAAGCACTCAAGTGTATGTCTGAAGAATGGAGGAGAGCTTGAAAAGATTCAGACGTTTTAGGAGACAGTGGGCAATAAAAACACAATATATCAAGCTTGTAACTAACCCCACATCTCACTGAAAAGAGTAACGGGTCGATTGTGTTTGGAAATGCGCGCTTGTAAGAGGGCATCTGCTGAAGGTCACGGGCAGGGAGTGGGGTGGGAAGGGGAGAAGTTGACCACTGATGAAAGACATTTCAGAGTAATCTTTCCTTTCTTTTGTTGTGATGTTTTGTGGTAGTTAATGCATTTTGGAGCTGTAGATGACCCTTGAGATCCCTTCCAACCTGGTATTCTATGATTCCATTCTATGATTCAGTGGAGTCCCATATCTTAATTGAGATTGGGTACTAAGATTGTATTAGAATACTATTCTTTTTGAAATATTTTTAATATATTTGGGTTGCTTAGAGACTGCTGGCCCTTTCAACTCTGCTAAATAGTATGTCTCAACTGCCTCACATGCAAAAAATGCAAAACCGAAGGTCCCAGCTGCTTCTCTCCTTCTGGCCACAGTTCCAGGCAGTGTAGTTATTGGATATAATACAGGAACTAAGACATAGGAGCTGGCAACAAGAAGCTTACGATGAAGCCTGGACCTGAACATATGAAGCTACAGGTGATTAGGCATGGCTTCAAAGTTTGTGTTACAAGTCGTGTTTTCACCAAGATTTTCAAGACCAGAACTTAAGTTTGAATTTTACTT
>KZ506372.1:114569-134302 GCA_002844005.1 Limosa lapponica baueri | reverse complement strand
TCCCTTCCAACCCCATGTGATTCTGTGATTCTTGGAAGGGCTAAGAACTACAAGGTCTTCTACTGAACTCTTTTGGTTGAATTTCACAGTTGGACTACACAAAAGATTTTAAGCAATTCTCAAGACTTTTATGTTGTCATGGGATCTGGGAGATCCATTTTTGTGAGTCATTTATTGATATTATTTTCCTATTTTTCTTCCTTCTGGGAATTATACTAATCAGTTCTGGGGTCCTGTTAATGGAATAAAAATAAAAATAATAATAATTAAAAAATCAATTTACATAGCTTCTCTAATGATAGTGAAATGCTTCCCTTGTTTTCCACATATTTTCCTCTCCTCACCAGCTCTGGTTCTGGTATTTCTATTTATTGTCTCAACTGCCTGGATAAACAGAGAGGCACTGAGCTGAAAATTCCCCATAGTACAGGAAGACATTGATCTGGAGACCCATAGATCTAAAGAACTTCTTTGTGAACTGGCAATAGTATGCGTGTAATTTTCAAGCATTCTGGAAGTAGGTGGTATATGCAAGTAATTTATAAATTGGACCCTTAATCTCTAAGTTGATTGTACTAAACACCAGATTAGGTTGATTGTTATTTTGAATTAGTCTTGTTATGTGATTATAGCAAGGCTTAAGGATTCACATTAAAATAGTTCCAGCTTAGAGAGGATTCTGTATCACACCAGGAACAATAGAACCTTTCAACTACTTTTGGGTTTATTTTGTAACTCTGTGTTCTCATCATCACCGCTACAAATTCTTCTTTGAGACTTTATATGCTGTTTAGCCACTAATGTTGAGACTTCGAGCTGCACTGCTCGCTACTGCAGACAGTTCCTTATCGTTCATATCCCACTGCATCATGCAAATCACTTGGCTTCCAGGATGTTCTGCATTTGTCACCATGACATACTAGACAGAGACAATTAAGTGATGAAAAACTTTAATTCAACTTCCCAAACTGTACTTTGGAATTAAAGGGTAAAGCTGAGAAGGAGAAGTCTACAGATTTGGGGGTTTTATCTAAATTCAGGATATTCCCTTGTAATTTGTTACTGTTAAAATGCCTGTAGACACAGGCAAAAAGACAAACCTCAGCAAAAATCTGTCTTACTAATTAAAACACCCCTGAAGCATAGCCAGTAGGTAAGATATTTAACAAACATTAAAGAAATTGCAAAAGATATATTTCTCGGATAAACTCTTCCAAAGGACTCTGAGGTTTCAAAATTGTTTTCTGGAAAGCAGACATCAGACACAAACTTGGGAGTTTCAAGAATGTCTCTTGGCAATTATTTGCACTTACACCAAATATGCTGCCTCACAGATCTTTATGCTCACCAGTCTCAGCACTCCCCTCTCCTTTCAGTTTGGCTGCCTGTGCTTAAGGCCAGCTTTCTGATATGGCTTAGGTGCCTAATTTCAGTTTAGACTGCTGTGAAAAAAGAGATGCGTGAAGCATTGGGGTGGGGTCCTTGCTCTTGGGAGCTGCTTTTATTCCAGGGCTCTCGACATTGGTCTGAGCTGTCAGAACTAGGCTGCACTGTGTTGCAGCCATCCCATTCCTGATTGTGTGCCCTGTTAATGCAGGCCCTTGTCTGCATGCTGACCAAGAAACTTGCCTTCCCAGCTTGATGTCATACATGACTCATTGCGCTAGACTTTCATGCAATCACAGGACACAGTTTTGAACCAGGTCACTATTTCCAGATCTGATCCTGAGCCTGGATTGCTTATTCCCCTTGGATTTGTGTCACCACTAGGAACGTGTTCTGTGACCGCTGGATTGCCATCTCAGCCTGGTTACCCTCCCTGGACCCTTCTGCTCTCCCTGGTTGGGTACTGGGGGACTGTGTTGTTTGTTGGTGAGGCCACTTCCCTGCCTGCTAGTGTGCCCTCACACTGATTAAACTGGCTGCCTACTGGGTTTCATTAGCAATAGTGAAGGTTGCAGTCCTAGGGGGATGATTGTTCCCCTCCATCTGGCATGTGAGAGACCTCTCTTGGAGTACAGCTCCCCCATACAAGAAAGACACTGAGATAGTGGAATTGGTCCAGCTGAGCAGCTCCAAGATGGTGAAGAGAATGCAGCACCATGTATGACATGGGTCTGGTCAACCTCTAAAACAGAAGGCTCAGGGAGATCTTATGGTTGCCTTTAGAGCTACCAAACAAGAGGCAATTAGCACAAGTTATAACATAGGAAACTCTAATTAGATTTAAGGAGGGAAACTGTTACCTTGAGATGGTCAAACACTGAATCAGGGTGGCTGTGGGATATCAGTCCTTTGAGATATTCAGTACATACTTATACATGGTCCCTTTCAAACTAGTCTATTGTTCTCAGACAAGAGAACTTCATGGCCGGCTAAGATCACATACTTACTCAAAATTGAGTGGTGACTAGTGAAATGACAGTTAGGTTTGTCTAGAGAAGGACGTGTATGAACCCCATGAACTGCTGTCCAGGTGAAAATCCTTCAAAGTAGCGTCATGTGAGTTAACTTGGTTTATTTTGCAAGCACAGCTGATTTAAGACCATCTAATTTATAAGCCAGGACATTCACAAAGGTATTTAAACCATTGTCTTCAAGTTCATGTTTCAGTTAATTTTGATTAACACTCTCAAACCTTTCCTGATTAACTAAAGGCCTCTTGTGGGACAGGAAAGATGCACACTTGAACCCTGCACTTTTAGTTCTTGAGAGAGTGCTGTAGTTATTGTCCTTCTCTGCTGCTCAAGGCCCAGAATGTGAATGATTGTAGTTGTTATGCCCAAAATTAAAATCACACAAATATAGAACGTACAAGCTTGACCTCTCTGGGATTCCAAAACTTCTTTTGTAGGATAGAGATTCTTCACGAGTGTTTAGGCATCTATCAGGTATCATTGTAACTTCACATTTCAAAATTCAGATGGATTTGAGTCATCTGTCTTCTGAATTAGATTACTAGAAATTAAGTATTCTGTGACTTGAAATTAAGTACCCTGTCCTGCCTTCTCAGATTTCAACACCTAAGCTGAAATTCGGTACACTTTCCAGTTTAGATAGCATAGCTAATCTGCAATAAAAGATGAGAAGTATGACTCCATATTTTGACACAAACACTAAGTTCTGAAAAATAAAACCTTATTTCTCCTTAAAGGTAGAAAAAAACTCCGAAATCTTTATTTAGAAATGAAGGAATCTGAGCCTTAATTTTCAAATAAAAGCATAGAAAATCCAAGATTTCGTGTAGTAAGAGGCTATTTCTGCCATTCTTCCTATGATTTAAAGAATGTGGACTTCAGCTGTTTTTGTGTTGCGTGTAAATTAGCTGCCAGCTGGATTCAGGGTGATCATCTTCCTTACTGTAATATTGCCCACTTAGATGACATACTGCAACTGCAATTAACAAGTCAACAGTTGCCATAGCACAATATGAAAGATATGACATAGAAAAATAAAGCAGTACATCAGATACTATGTTTTAGTGACTGTAACTGATGGCATTTTAATAACTCTTATATTGTGGTTTTAAACCTTCACTGGAAATATCTAGTAGAGCTAGCTGAAACTAGCAGTCACAGTTCCACAGATATTATGTTATTCTGACTTATTTATTTAGCCGCATAATTATTGTTCAGTGTTCGATCTGAATTCAACCCATAATAATTCAAAATGGTCTGCAGGATGATGGTTTTTTGGACAAAAACGATAAAAAAATGGTTAAAACAAACTCTATATGTTGAGATACCAAGATGTTTCATTTTGCTTGTGATACTATGTTCATAATCTATTTTTCTGCATTAGAAATCCAAAATTTCATCAAACTTGATACTATTCCATGGGGAATTCCTGTTCTTGGTAAAGGAAAATGTTTAACCTATTATGGAAACTCCATTTTAATAGTATCTGCTGTAGGATATACAGAGCTGTATCAACTTTTTCGGCCGGGGTGTGTGTGTGTGTTGTTTGTTTGTTCTATGGTAGTTCCTCTGTTTATTTTTAAATCATTATGTGGAATGGAAAATTCTGCAAAGCATATTTCACTCCATCATAAATAATCCCTTTTGTAAATAGGTCTATCTAATCTTGCAAGTTTCAGGATAGTTCCCATTGTCTCTTTTCCCTAGCTACAATTCATTACAAAATATGGCAACTACCAAGCCTCATTTTTCATTATTTATTATGTCCAAACCCAGTGGTGGATTCCACATGCATTTTTAGGCATCCAGCCACAGAGATTTATGAGTCAGTGCAGCCCTATTTATGGGTGGAGTTTGGCTGAGAAGATATTCAGGATAATGAATGAGTTGCTATGGTTGGTATCAACCAGATATTGGTACAATGCGGCAGAAAAGGAAGAAGGAAAAGAAAAAAATAATAAAAATCAACACTTGCTCAGTGAGAAAACATAGGACTAAATCCTGACATTCTTTTCCTTCTGATTGTTACATTTTTCCTCAGACACAAGCCTCCTTGAATACTGGGCTTTTCTTCCTGTTCCTTTGTTTTTCAGATGAATGAAAAGTGAATCAGAGCTCAGATTTATCTTATTATGTTATGATTTCTGACCACAAGATGAAGACCAGTGCCATGCTTAATGGAAAGGACTAGGAGTTAAGCTTCTTAGATTTTATCTATTTCTCCACAAACGGTTGGTGAATGTTTCAGTGCCTCAGTTTTCCTTGACGAAAGCAGGCTTTTACTGCACATGCAACATAGGACCATTTACTGTGCTTGATTAATTGGAATTTGAAAATATCAATAAGCAACTTAGATTAAAATATGATTATGAACTGCTAGGTAACTTCTAGCTGGCAAACTGTTACTTTGCACTACACTAAAAGTGGCTACATTTCACATTAACTTCTTCAAGTCTATCTTATTTCCTGTTTTCAGTTGCTATCTGTTTCACATCTTGGATACCTCATGAGTGTAGTACCCTTTAGAGTGTCTTGGATTTCAACCTCTCACAAACGTGATGGGACACAAAACAGTAGATAACACATGCATTAAAATCTTAGGCTCCCATCTTAAACATAGGAGGATCAACATGTCAAACCCACTTTCCGGAAATGCTTCCAGTAGGACCTGAAGTAGGAATCAAAATATAAAAAATTACTATCTTCCGATCAGGAGCTCTGGTCACTATTTCCTAGTATGAGCCTCAGAACTGATGGTTTTGGTACTTTGGTTGACAAAGAGTTCAGGTTGTTAAAGATCAGTATTTTAGCATCTGATGGTCATTTCCTCTGATCCTTCAGGAGTAATTTTTAAAGGGTGTTGACAGAATTATCTTACACGGTTTCAAAATGGCCTAACTTTTCCTAAAACAGACCTCTATTGCTTCACTAGTTTGGGAACACTAGTTACACATTTCCTAACCTTGGGGCAAGTACCACTATGAGGTAGTGGAAACAGGAGACAATATGAGTCAACCTATGGCCTAAAAGAGCTTTGTATGAATTTAAAGTACGAATTAATAAGTGGGTATAGCAAATTAGAAAATTAGAAATAGCGCTAGGCACAAGCAAAAAAGTAGTCACAGACAGCAAGGGAAAACCTCACTAGGATGATTTATGAATCTTATCATTGTCCCTCCATCTCTATCAACCTTACTCTTCTGCCACCATAGTAGAGTAGGGAGAAGGGAGGACAAGCTTTCTGCTCTGCCATCCAACTCACAGGTCTGTGCTTGGCGTAAAGAAACACTCCAGGCATGTAGAAGCTCCTGTGACACCCACAATGGCTCTTGGTGTGGCCAGGAATTGACCATATTGTCTGACTTTGCTCCCGGAGGGATGACCATCTGGTGGAAAGGAAGTATAGAGCTGGAGAGCGGTAATAATTCAAACCCTTCTGCTATTTAATCAATGACTTTAACTCTGATCTCTTTCCTTTGTTTAAAAACGAAGACTTGACACTAACCGAGGCTCTTAGTTGAGCTTCCTGAAAAGGACACACAATGTCAATATCCATTTCCCCTTTAGTTTCTTCCCCATCGGTCAGGGAGATTTGCAAAACCCTCCAAGTCAAATAAGCACCAAACTGCTTTTGGTTCAAAAGCAGTCCCATACCAAACACTTCTTCCTTTTTCTCCAAACCACATGGAACACCCTGCTTTATTTTTTAGAATTCTTTAGATAACATTGAAAGTTAAAATAGCTAATTAAATTTGATTATAGGTGCACATGGTGGACAGAGGGGTAGACAGACAGGGTGGACCCTAGTGCAGAGATGTCAACATCAATAGGAAACTGGGGCTCCTAGTTCACCTCCTTTGTTCCCTCAAAATTAGTGAATGCCCAGGAAGTCGGCAGGGAAAAAGAGAGAAGATAAATCACCTGGCTGCAGACCCTGCAAAATACAAGCACGTTCCACACTTCTGTTTCTTAATAAAATACACACTAGTCCCCAGGAGACATTGGTAGGGAGCTGGGGAGAGAGTCATTTTTAATGGGTTCATTTCATTTATGAATGGAACACTTTCTCCATTCTTAACACACACACACACCCCTTTTTTGACAAAACCCTCGTCTTCTTGAGATGTGAAATAGGTGAAAGAAAATACAGTTTGGGACCATTAATTATGCTTTCTTATTGAGTATATAAATTTGATGTCAAGCAGGCCAGGCTGAATGGTATATATTTATTTCAAAAATATCATCTCTATGAAGCATTGCTGCATCATCCTATTGATTTAGGTATTTTTTGTTATTGTGCTTGATGCTTTTATGAAAGGCAGGCTATTAACAAACTAAATTGAAAAACTAGTGAGTCAGACTTTTCTTGGATGATCCTGAGTGCGACTTGCATGCAGCTTTAAATTGGAAAATACTGTAAAAGACTTATTTTTTTAATGGGGTAGTCTCCTCTTTGCAATACATAAACCTTATTTGTTATAAAGACCAAAAAAAAAAAAGAAAAAAGAAAAAACAAGATAGAATTCTCATGCTCCACTGCAAGTTGCCTATTTTCCTCTCCTATCTATAAAAATGTTAATCTTTTCATTTCAAAGGGTCACTATTTTTGACCTTGTTGGACGTTTGTATTAAAATCCTGTGTAAAACAAGGTCCTTTTCAAAGAGCAACATAGAATATTTTGTGCTCATGCAAACAGGAGCCAAGAAGTAGCTGTTTGCTGCTTTCCTTTCAAATACAAATATACGTCAATAAGGCTGAGTGGGTTGGGGTCAGAGGAACTAAAGGAATGAGACTGACTCTTCTTGGTACTGACTGGGGCTCCTCCCTTCCTTTATCTCCCCTCCTTCTCTCTCCCTCTCACTGCTCACAGGTTTTGTTCTAAGTTTCATCATCAAAGAAAGGTAAAAATCTAAAAGGAAAATTAGTCAAAACCCTAAAATTCCACTTGGTTACATTAGGAAGCCATAAATCATCACACGGAAGTAGGTCACCTGAAAGGGTTGGAAACCTTAGTAAGCATCAAAGGTCCTGGATCTAGTTGCCCTTTCTTGTGTGACAAAAACAAACTGGTCAACAATGCAGTTCTATTGACATCATCAGTTTGTTAGCATGACTCATGAGCGATGAGGAGTGGTCCTTGGCTTTGGAACAAGGTTGCAGCTCAAAAAATCAAGGTTAATTTTCCACCCCAGGCTGTAAGCACAATAAAGTAATTTTTGTCTTTCTCTCTCCTTTTTTCTTTTTTTTTTTTTTTTTTTTCCCATTTGATGATGTAAGTGCAGGAGAACTGACTTACTGCATCAGATTGAAGTTCTGTCCATGAAAGAGGTCTATAAAGTATACCTAAGAAAGAGTATAACAAGTCAGGTAGTGACTGACACTTCTGTATACTCTCTCAGACCTTAATAAGTTGCATCTCTGGGATCTGTGCAGTCACGTATGGAATCTCCATATTTCATAGTCTTCAGTGGATTTTTCTTCCTGTATTTTTCCCTGTTGTATTTTGAAGTAATGAAAACTTTTGGTATCCACAATATTTTGTGGTATTGAGTCACAGAACAGAACTCTGCACTGTGCAAGGAACCATTCTCAGGTGTATTTTTTGAATCTGTGTGTTCCAGCTATGATTCTCAATTGGTGTCAGCTTTGAGAAGAACCAAGAAGCAAAAAGCATTTTTGCCCTAAGTATCAAAATGTAAAATTTGATGAGGTTCACAGAAAATGTCATGACTGTTTGCAGATTTTGACTGCTAACTACCAGCTTGGGTCAAAGCAGAAAATACTGAAAAAGATAAAAACATTTTCAAAAGCCTGGTATCAGAAAAAGAAATATCAGAAATTTCAGAAGACATGCTAGTCTTATCGTAAGATTCCTTGCAAAAATTTGTAAGTTGTTCAGTGATCACCTCAGCAAAATTACTTTTAAAGGCTCCCAGATTCTGCCAAAATCAAGCATGTGTTGAATCACCAGCTGTTCAGGCTGGTTTTTGCTGTCACTCTAGATGTAAGATCAGGTGACACAAGCCTAAGCACTGAACCTTGGCCACAGGCTTGAATTCTACCCAGATGTCTTATGGAGCCCTCATGCACATGCTATTCTCATGAACCATCTCAACATGGGCAGCCTTTTAAATTTTACTTTACTTTGAAGTTTCTATTGACAGTACACCTTGAAGATACTTATTCCAGTCATTTAGTACAGGATAGAGAGAACTGAATTTTCTATTTGTCAGTTTCAGGTCCTCACTGATAATCAAGATATCATAACAAAAGGAGATGTGTATGTGTGATTTCAATTAGTGTAAACCTCAGATGGATGAGAAATGTTTTCTATGTCTTAGGAAAGTGACTTAAACCATGTTTAGTGGATACCTTACCTCTCAGTACCAGTGGCTTTGGTAGTTGTAAATCTAGTCCCCCTCCGGTGACATGTAAAGTCATAGTTGTTGCATTGGTACTACTGTGATGTCTTTGTAAACTATAAACAGAACAACAAATTAAGCCTTCTTCCAGCTCTCCCCTTTTCCAAAGGTAAATAGAAAAGTTGCAAGGAAGAAGGTAATGTACACAAGTAAGTCTGTCAGTAGCTGGCAGGCATCAGAGCATCCCAGCTGCAGTCAGACCCACCAACCTTACACTGAAGGAGGGAAATACTTATTGCATTACCAGCTCTGGGCAGCTAAGGAACCCATCACCTCCTGACTGCTGGGGATGATCATGAGTTCATTGATAATATTGCCCCCATTACACAGATCCACACACTAATAGCAAGGATGGTCAGGATTTAGAAGTCTGGCTGGTTTCCAGGTAAATGGGATCTCGAGAGTGGTTCATTTCTGCTGATTTCCCAGGGCCTATATCAAAATGCCGTGAGACCATGTGATTTTTCACAAAGAGAGGCAGAAAGAAAGGTAAGCAATACGTCTTTTGTCTTCATCTCATCTTCTTGTCTCCTTAGCAAAAAACTTTGTGATTTGACAGCCTTGACTTCAGCGAGGCTTTTGACAGTCTCCCATAGCATCCTCATAGGTAAGCTTAGGAAGTGTGGATTAGAGGAATGGACAGTGAGGTGGATTGAAAACTGGCTAAAAGACAGAGCTCAGAGGGTTGTGATCAATGGCACAGAATCTAGTTGGAGGTCTGTAACAAGTGGAGTCTCCCTGGAGGCAGTACTGGGTCCGGTCCTCTTCAATATATTCATCAATGACCTGGATGAGGAGATGGAGTGTACCCTCAGCAAGTTTGCTGATGATACAAAACTGGGAGGGGTCGTTGACACGCTGGAGGGCTGTGCTGCCATACAGCGAGACCTGGACAGGCTGGAGAGTTGGGCAGAGAGGAACCTGATGTACTTCAATAAAGGTAAGTGAGGGGTGTTGCACCTGTGGAGAAATAACCCCCTGGACCAGTACAGGCTGGGGGCTGACCTGCTGGAGAGCAGCTCTGAGGAGAAAGACCTAGGAGTCCTGGTGGGCAATAGGATGACCATGAGCCGACAATGTGTCCTTGTGGCCAAGAAGGCCAATGGCATCCTGGGGTGCATCAGGAAGAGTATGACCAGCAGGTCGAGGGAGGTTATCCTCCCCCTCTACTCTGCCCTGGTGAGGCCCCATCTGGAGTACTGTGTCCAGTTCTGGGCTCCCCATTTCAAGAAGGACAGGCAACTGCTGGAGAGGATACAGCAAAGGGCTACAAAGTTGATTAGGGGCCTGGAGCATCTCTCTTACGAGGAGAGGCTGAGGTACTTGGGTCTTTTCAGTCTGGAGAAGGGAAGACTGAGGGGGGATCTGATCAATGCTTATAAATACTTAAAGGGTGGGTGTCAAGAGGACAGGGCTGCTTTTTTTTCAGTAGTGCCCTGGGATAAGACAAGAGGAAATGGGCACAAACTTGAATATAAGAAGTTCCACCTAAACATGAGGAGGAACTTCTTTACTTTGACAGTGGCAGAGCATTGGAACAGGCTGCCCAGGGGGGTGGTGGAGTCCTCCTTCTCTGGAGACATTCAAAACCCTCCTGGACAAGTTCCTGTGCCACCTGCTTTGGGTGGACCTTCTTTGGCAGGGTGGTTGGACTAGATGATCTCCAGAGGTCCCTTCCAACCTCATGTGATTCTGTGATTCTGTGATTTCATAGGACTCAAAACCTGCAGGATTTCTGATCCTCCAGTTGGAAAAATATGTTGGCTTAACCAAAAGTGCAATAGATAGTAGGAATAGCGGAGCACTAAAAAATGCTGCAATGAAAAAACTAAGCCTGAAAAACAGAAACCCTGGAGTTTCTGTTAAATAAATAAATAATAGGCTCTCTTGTGTTTAACATGCCCATGCCAACCTTTTAAGGAAATCTTAGCAAAAGAAGAAAAGAGTCAAGCCAAAAAGCAGCAAAGAGTGATTATAAACACACCTTTTAAACTTGGTCTCAAGCTCATTCTAGGATGCAAGGAATTCAGGGTTGTTACTTCCATATCAGAAAACCTTCAGCGTTCCCAGACAGCACAAAACCCATCTCTGGCTCCATGGTCTTTTCTCCCTACTGACAGATCACATCCTCTCAGCCTCAACAAGCAACACCAGAGTCTAAAGTTAGTTCCCTTCACTGAGGTTTTGCCAGGGGTTGTGCTGTGGCAGCAGCAAGCTGGTTTTCAGAGCAGGAAGGCAAGGAAAAATGAAGCTTGATGCCAGCACAGTGGGGTATATAGTCTCCCTGTGTGTCTTTAAAGGGACACCATCAACTTAAAAATCACTCTTCTGTCTGAAGCTTCCTTATCACCTGCGGTTACAAGTAGCACTGTCAAGTACCATAGCCGAGAGAAAGCATGTACATGGAGTTTTCCAGTGTATTTTTATTTGTTTGTTTGATTTGTGTGAGTTTGCTCCATTCTTTCATTATCAATGTCAGGTCTAAAAGCTACTTAATTATGCCTCTGGCACAGTCCAATCAGTTGTCAGTCTGTGTGGGTTTTCATCGCGACTGAAGAGATTTTTTTGTGTATGACTGTGCATGAAGGGAGGGGTGAGAAGGAGAGAGAGAATGTAATTCAAGAAAAGGTGAAGAGAAAATAAAAATAACAGTCACCTTCTAAAAATTAACTGGATATGCTGAAAGCACCTTTTTAAAGCACAAAATGCACACAGTGAGTCAGTGGCAGACTCAGGAGAATAATCTGTCAAGAGCTAGTGCACTGAAGAAGTAGCTTTTGCTTCAGACTACTAGGATACAGGTTACCTTCTTCTTCTGTAAGGTAGTATTTAGGAGCCAATTCTTCCACAAAATAATACTAAGCTGTTTTATACAAGGGGAAGTTTTTCTTGCTAGTAAATGGAAATTGGAGCCTGGCTGTAGTAGAGCTCTTTTTTGACCTATAGCACTGTATTAGTGGAATTATACTGTACAAGTAAAAGCGAAGAAATAGCTTAAATGGCAGCCTAACCCCCAAGGGAAACCTGACTTCAGTAGTAAACTTTAACTCAATTTCAGCTCCTTTGAGGTCAAATCTACTTCAGTTTTGCTTGGTTTCTTGTTTCCTTTTTTTCTTTTTCATTCTTTTTTTTTTTTTTTTTACTTTCCTACTGACATTTATTTTGAATAGCATCCTTACATCTTGTTTAATTTTATTTTTTTTTCTATCATTAAAGGAAAAAAAGATCACTCTCTTTCCACCCTCCCCTTCTGCTTGAAGATGAAAGCTATGGGCTTCACTAGTCCTAGAAGGGAAATAATAATAATAATAGCATCTTCCATTTAAGTAGTGCCTTTCATCCCAAAGCAGATTACATGTCGGGCCAATTTGTGCTTTCACTTACATGGTTATGCATCCAGAATAATTCTGTCAGAATCAATAGCGTCTCTCTGGACTTATCCCAGAATTAATTTCTATAGGGTTTAGGTATGTAGAGGTCACTACATCACCTTTCTCTGCTCCAGCAGATGTTCAGCATTCACCAGTAGTATATTAGTCCCCAGTCAACCCATCCCTGCCCATGAATGTTCTCCATCATGTCTTGAGCACAAGCGCAAGAGTTTATAGCTGCACAAACCTTCAGATTCAGTCTGTCATTCAATGATGTCAGAGTATGCTGAAGACCCTGGACAAATTTTCTTAGATCTGAGGGCATGTGTAGCATAGTAATATGTGTCTGTTTTACAAATTACTCTCCAGTCTATATCAGAGATGGGATCATTGAAGCCTTGGCTGAAGAAACATACTGCTGAAGGCCTGGGCACTCCCAGCCCTCATCATTGCATAGTAGTGCAGGTAGCAAAGAATAACATAGACAATAGGTGCAAATAGAGCTATTGAATGATCTGGGCAAGATGCCAAGACTAGGATACACAGCCACTTCCCACTGCTCTGCTTCCATCTTAGTGTTACCCATTTCTTATGTCAATATGGGGGGCACAGTTCTTTCTTCTCATGGTTTTATAGTACCTAGCATGGGGACTATGCTTCTAAATGTTACTTCAAGAAGCTAAAAGTTATGTTAAAGTGTTACTGCAATGGCTCTGTAAACTGTAGGATGAAGGACCAAATGTGCTGAAGTGCACACTTTGACCATACACTGACTGCTTCTCAGGACGAGGCTACAGCATGTGTCATCCCCCCAAGTGCCTTAGTTTCCATGGAATAAAACCCAGGCATAGGGCAGGAATAGATTGACTATACAAACTCTGTGATACGTCTCTCAGCATGGACACTAAGGCACAGAACAGTGCGGAGCATAACTGGATGCCCTCGCTTAGCAATCTCAGCACAACTACTGCCAATATCTGAAGTCTTTCAAATTAGATTAGCTCAGTCATGCCTTGCTTAAAAGGCCAATGATTTATGTTTTCTGGTGTAATAACTTATTGTTGTCTTGCCCAGACCTTTGCAGTTACCCCTTGAGTTGAACCCTTGCATTTGTGGGCTCTCCCAGAAATCTGATCTGAAATTAATACATTAATTTCCCCAGGCAAGCTTGCCTAGAGATCAGTCCAGGAGTGAGTTCCTTCATGGTATTTCTGGTACTTTTTACTTCAGGTCGTGGTTGAAAATACCATGGGAACAATCTATTGCACAACATTTTCACATGAAAATGAAACTTAAAAATGAATGAAGCTTTTTTTTAAATTGGAGAAAAGGATGTTTGGATCAAGTTCAGCTTGAGTTTTGAAGGGTGAGGGTAAGGCGGATTTATTCTATCCAGAGAAATTGGTCACCCTCAGCTATAGACTGTACAAAATTCACAGTATCATGTAGCTGGTTCTTGTATAAATAGATTGTACATTTACAAAGAGAAGGATTAAAGCCATCTTCCTTAATTACATCCTATAATTCATAGCAGGATAACCTTGGAAAGGATCAAACAGTAATGGGGGCAGAAAGGGCTTAGTGTACAGCACAGAAGAATAGCAAGAGTTTGCCCTTTTCAATATACAGTCTGCAAAGAGTCATGCAGGACATGACTGTTTAGAAACTCAAGAGGAGATACGAGAGTGGGGACATTACTGTTGCAGGGCCTGAAGCTGTAAATGTTTATTCATGTAGCAATCAATTCTAGCCAGCTACCTCTGATGCAGGCACACATACATATATGACCTCTCTGTATCAGAATGGATCTCAATAATTTATATACTTCTCTACACAACATCTTTATGAAGTAGGGTGTTTTTTCTTCTGCTCTTCTGAGTAAGAGGCTGAAGTGCAAGGAGACTAGGGCTGAAACGTTTTCGAGTATCAGAACAGGATTTAAGTTTTCAAGATAAAGAAATGAATTCAGAATTCTCCAGAATTGGCTTATTTCTAAAATCTGGTGGTTTATAATTTGGGGGGTTTATAAACAGTGCAGCATAACATAGAGTCAAGCTCACTCTGAATTGTTATTTTGCGGTCTGCATGTTTGTTTTCTTAACTGCATTGAGAATGAACCAACTCCTCTACCCCATAATTGACTTGACTGTATAATGTGGTGTTTGAGAAATTCTGCACAGAGTGGATGATGTACATTTGTTTTCCTTTTTGCTAAGGATCCATACTCTGTGTGTGATCATTAGCCAAAAGGGGAGCATGCAAAAGCTGTGTCATTTCCACCTCCAAAAAATTATCTGTTTTCAGGCTGGCAGTTCCACTGTCTTGAATGTCTGTAACTCATTCTTTATGCAGCAGTACAACTTTGATATAGATCAAGTGAGGGCACATAACCCATTTGATTCAACTCAGAATAGACAAGTGACAGATTCATATTTTGAGGTTAGTTCTACCCTACATGTAGAACATCTGGCCTAAGGGTAAAATTGTAGTCAACAGTTTATCCAGCATAAAGCCTAAGAGTGCAAAATTAATCCGTCAACACCCATTGAGCAGGATTTAGCAGAAGTCTCTGTTCATCTGTGCGGTGCTTTGTGTTTACTAGCTGTGGGCTTTTGTTTTGTGGTAGGAGACAGACCATATCAATGCACTAGGTTCTCTATCATCCATCACTATCAGGAGATGTCCCAGTCTTCCAATCTTGAACAGATTGCTGATGTGAAGCGTTAATTCAGACACATTTCACCTTAGAAAGGGAAGAGTTCAAATACATTCCTGGAATTAATTCTGCCTTTTCAGTAGGTCTGCTCTGCTGCCTGGTCAATACGTGGGCTTTGCAAGTAGCTACGTGCAAAGTCCCTGTACTGGTAGTCTGCAGACCTGACACTTGGCTTATGAATCACTTTGCTGGAAAGAAGCATGAGATTTACCAAAGATAGTCTAGTGCTGAAGCTGGAGGGTCTAGTGGGTTCACTTTGTACCTGACCTTCAGCAAGCTACCTGGACTCATGCAGGAAGGCTGAAAAAAAACCCAGAAATGTGAACCTGTGTGTTTGAGTTGTCTCCTATCCCCAAAAAGTTTACGGTTTGAAATCATTAGCATTGAGATTATTCCCTAAGATAAAGATTAAGGAAACCTTAGTTTGTCTTTTTTTGTTTTCTCAGTTTGATGGGAAATATTTTTATTTCTTTTTTTCTCCGTCCCCTACAACATCTACAGCATCTGAGTGTATCTCAGTTTTTGCCTCAGCTTTTCCATTTTATGCTTTTCTTTTGCTAACTGGTGACAATTATTCAAACCCAATGTAATTTTCTTGTGATTTCATTGCTTCAGAGTAGAGCAGAGAAAAGGACTCCAGCTGTTTATATGCAGTATGTAACAATTAGAAATTTAATTTCCAGAACCTGGCTGCAGGTGTGGTAACAGAGCCAGGAGAGTGAAGCCAGGTGGTTACAATGGGTCGTCTCAGGGTGAATTTTCATCTGTAAGTCCGTATGCACAGCTTTCAGAAGGAACACTGACCATATACTAAAATGGTAATGTGTTACTGTCCAGCCTCTTTCCTGTAAGGGCCCACTAGCTACAAAATATTGAAGGTGTAATGTACCAGCAAAGTAAGCTACAGGTAAGGGATGGATCGTTTGTCACCACAAGTTATAAGGGTTGTTCCTATGTTTGAGGTAGGAAACTTCTGTTTCATAATCCCAATTCTCTGCAGCCATTCATCCTGGGGAATCTTGTTTCTCCTTCTGGAAAGCTAATCTTTGGCCTTACTGTTTATGAATAAATTAATATGATCATTTACTTGAAGCAACACTGGCTCTAGCTTGCATAATGTCTCCTTAAATGCCCCAATATTGTCACCTCAATGTATTTATGGAGAAAAATTTTACCTTCATTCAGCCTTTATTTTCGCAGGTTAAACACCACAAGCTGTTTTACTCCTCTCTTAAATACATGTTCTAGTCCAATCTAAGCTGATTTTTCCTAACACCTTTTTCAAACTGTAATGGGGGACACTACTTGAAGCAGTCATGTTTTATTTGCATAGAAGATTTATTATTATTATTATTTACTATTATTATTATTATTGTTGTTGTTGTTGTTGTTGTTTTTGTTATTGACACCTCACATTCATGATCGACAACTTCTGATTGGCTAATACATACAGTTTATATGCTCTTGTTTCTTCCCTTTTCTGTTATTTTCCATTCAAGAACTTTGAAGACACAACACAAATGAGGTTAGTTGTGCCTCAGTACAAGACACTGTCGATTTCCTAATATATTTCTTTCTAGTTCTATGACTTAATTCCTCAGTCTGCTCCTTTTCTGCAGCACCTCAATTCCCCATTGTGTTGACAAAGTGTCTGGCTTTGTGTCATCAGCAGTCTGAAATAACATACTCCCGTTTCCAAGTAATGAAAAGGGAATGGTGGTTCTAGCATATCTGATCAAGAATACTGATCCCCTTCCCTAATAATTCACCAGCCAGGTCCTTACACATTTATAGCTCCTCAGCTAACTCCTCAACTAATCTCCATCCCCTCTAGCTTCAGTAATAATTTCTAGCATGAACCATATTAAATGTTTTCCTGAACTCCAGGCAGATTAGATCTATTGAATTTCACTTGTCTAGAAAATCAGTTATCTTATCGTGGAATGGTATCAGTTCAGTTTGGCAGTCTATCTTTGGTAAACCCATCTATTTTATATTTCTTATCTTTCTGTCTTTAATGTTTGGGGTTTTTTTTCAAAGTATATTCTAAAACCTTGCTTACTATTGAGTCTAGATCAATTGGTCTATAGTTTCCTAGGCCAGGGATCTGATATAAAAGTAACAGGATGATTTTTGCTTTCAAAGAGGATTCAAGAAATTCCTCCCAACCCAGCCCAGATGAGGAGAAACAATATGTGCAAAGAATACGAAATGTATCTTCCTGAGACAAGTGATGACCTCCTCAAGAATAGGTAGTCATGAAAAGCACTGTCTTTTGAGTGCCAATTGAGTATCCTTGGCTTAGGCAGTTCAAGAACTTACTTCATAGTGCTCCTCTCCTCACTGTCTCTGTCTTCTGCATGGGACTGCTGCTGTCATGCCTGATTCTGTCCAGGCTGAAAGAAGGAAGGAACAAAGAAAGGAAGGAAGGAAGGCTAAAAAAAAGAAAGGAGAAGGAAAGAGGAGAGAAGAGCGTTGGAGAAAGGGACAGAGAAAGTATTTAATTAAACTGTACTTGTCACTTTCACGGAGCTTTATGATCTATACCCATTGGAAATTATTTGCATCTCCTCCTCAGGACCTCTCCTAAATAGCACAAAGTATTTTGCTTGTTTTCTTCCTGCGAGTTTTCACTTCTCATATTTTCAGCCACCTTAGCTTAGCCAGACTTTTAAACACTCAAAGAGAACATCCTGAAAGATGCTTTCCTCTGTCTAAAAGACAGCTTAACCTTCATTGCATCAGTTAAGGCTGTTTGGCCCTACTCTGAATATCCTTAATCGTGTCTGCATCAAATTGCAAAGCTCTCTTCTCCTTTATAATCTTCCTCTTTCTTTCCCTTTTTTTAATAGCTGCTTTCTAAGTTGCCCCGTTCCCATGACACTATGATGAGTTTTGGATCATTCACGGTGTTTAAACCTTTGAAGAACATTTTCCACATGGAGAATCCTCTTAAAGTGAATACATCATTGTACATGATTATCCATGCTTAAAGGAACAATCAGCAGAACAATATGTCCTGTTCTCAGTTCTGCCTGTGAACTGTGCTTTCTTCTTCCTATTTCTTACCCCTCCTTGTTGGTTGCAATTAGTTTGTCTGAATAGTTTCTGGGTTGGAAAACAGCTGCTGGTAAATTGTCCATCAACAAGCCATAAAATTTGATTCTGATTACAGCAAGTAAATTTCAAAAAGATTGCAATGTGAGTTTGGGCCTCTTTTTACCCCTCAAATCATGACATGAAGCTGATCAGGAAATGTTTATTCTGGCAAAACCCAGCTTCCTCAAACCAGTTTCCTACCTTCTGTACTTTCTGAATTTCCTGCTCATTTTGCCCTTCTTTCTCTCAGATTTTTTTGGACACCAAAAAAAGCCCCAAGGCTCCAAACTTCCATTTTTCCTTCTCTTCTACTTAGCTGTTATCACACTTATCTGAACTTACTGTCGAGAAGTCTGTTCAAAATGGGATGAAAGTCTGGAACATGTGGTTTCCTCTCCATTGCACGCCCTGCAATCTGGGCAGGTCCCATCACCATTTCTTGTACCCGTGTCTCACATCAAGAGTTTTCCCTGAGTGACCTGGTCCAGGTCATGATTTAACCATGAGCTCTAATGATTCCCATTTCTGCTGCATTAGTAGAGCAGTCCTAAAGTCTAAGTTTGCTATAGTAAATTAAACAGTGCCAGATGCACAAATGCTTGAACTTAATTAGTGTTCATGGGATGAACATTAATTCCTGTTGGTCAGCATGACACCTTGCTCTGAAAGATTGCGGAATCTTTCACATGATCGTTGTTCCATTCCTGTTCCTATCAGAGCAATCCTGGTTATGCTTACATTAGTAGTGCAGGTGTACTATAAAAGTATTTTAAACTGATAGTCTTCTGGGATTACTGGGAACTCAGAGTAGAGATTTATAGTAGCCTCAAAAAGGCAGTCTCAGGGTGCTGTGCCAGTTTAAATATACTACATATACCAATTACATATAAATATATAGATATTAGATTAGATTAGATTAGATTAATGTACTTAAATATAACTATAATATAAATATACCTATAATTACCATCCTGCCCCTGGCTTCAGCCACACCATTCTCCATTGCTTCCCCCACCCTTGCTGTGAGTGAAGTTTTTTAAAAAATAAAGTCTTTCTTAGTCACTAAAGAACTGCTTGTACTATGTATATTTATATACATAAAATAAATCTGGAAAATGGAAATGTCAATTGGAAGAATTTTCTTGTAGTAAAAAAATCCAGAAGATTCAGCTTTCTGTTTTTGAAATAAAATATATTCAAGTTGTATGTGCTTTTAACAAAATAAGTACTTTTACCTCTGCTCATGCTTTCTTTTATTATTTTTTTTTCCTCCAAAGAGAGCAAACCTACTATACGCATCCTGTCCCCTTCCTTCAGGCACAGATGTGTTCTCAGTGTCTTCCTCCATGTTCTAATATTTCTACAAAATGGGAAGTTCATGTGACAACTACAGTCAAGTCAGTGTAAAACTTACATTCAACTCCAGTTCACAGTACAATGGAAAAAACATTCAGCTTCAAGATCCTTATTGTGTTTGGATTTTTTCTTTCATAAAGCACATACTTTTCCTTGAGCAATAGCAACAGCTCTGATGATGAAGATAATAATCTCTGTAGAAGCCTTCATTATAAAATATAGAAGTTCTGAAAAGGTTACACATTCTCTTCAGCTGTTTATGGTTAATACTTCAGCCAATTATATCTAGCTGACAAATGGATATCTATAATCACAAATATTATTTTTTTCAAGCTACAGTTTTAAGGGGAT
>KZ506372.1:91598-106454 GCA_002844005.1 Limosa lapponica baueri | reverse complement strand
ATTGACCCCTGGGGGACACCACTGGTTACAGGCCTCATCACCAAACTTGCTGAGGATACACTCTGCCCCCTCGTCCAGGTCATTGATGAATATGTTGAATATTATAATTTTCTTTCTTCAATTTCCTTTTCCATTTTAAACGTATACATGTTTTTTACAGGCACTACATCCAACAGTACTAACTTCCACAGCTTAATTGTGGGCTTTGTAAAAAATCACGATATGCTATCTATAGCCAGATATATGGGGGTTGTCACAGCTCATCATCTCCTTCTTTTTTGTGGATAAACTGAAAGTTAAGTGTCTAATTATGTACTTAAAAAAATAAAAGTGCACTTTTAAAAGGAAAAAAACAACAGCAAAACAAAAGACATGTATCGGTATCTTGTGGGGACCCTCAAAAATATTGAAGTTTGCAAGCCACTAGATTTATTGTTCCAAATGAATTCACCATCCCTAACATACTTCAGTAATTAATAAAATTCCTTATGTATTTTTATTGGCAAAATGAATCACAACCTTTCTTGATATCTGCTGCTTCAGGAGCTTCTCTGATTGCTTAGTAATTATAACATTTAAAAAATAAAATAAATCAAATCAAATCAAATATATAGAATAAAATAAATATAATGTCTGAAACTGTCTTGAAAATACGTCTATTGACATTAACAATATTAGAATTGTTATCACAGCTGTTTTGAGCATATCATCATTTAACCTCATACACTTGCAGAGGAAAATGTGAACATCTTGGATGACTGGCCTGCATGGTCATCATCAAAGGCAATCTTTACTGTGGTAGAGCATACTTCAACTCTCAGTAGTTTATGTCAGGACATAAGAGAAACTTTGGTTTGTTATACATAACTTAGCTTCCTTTTTCAGCCATTTTTCCTTTGAACAATATTTAAAAAAAAACCAAAACTTTGGTTTTTTTTTTCTGTTATGCAAAAATGTCAACATTGAGAAATATATCTTCATTCCAAGTGATAGCACAAGTTAAATATTGTTATTGATGAATAAACATTGAATGATTCAGACTGGAATTGTAAAAGTAAAATTGTCAAAAATATCTTAAAATTAAACAACCCAATAGGAATATACATCAACACTTATACAACCTTTTTTACTGTGTTTGAAAAATACATGACTTTTCTTGAAGGTCATTTTGAAATGGAAATATCAGTTGAATTTGAGTGTTTCATTTCAAATCTTCAAATCAGTGCATTATTTAAAATGAATAGCATTGATCAAAACATATTTCCATCAAGAAACATCTTCCTTCAGAATTTTTTAGTATGTTGATTATTATCCCTTTTTTGGTGTATTTATTCATGTAGGTATCTGTACAACATCACTCTCTACCATTTCTTATTAGATTTTTAATATGGATATATTTCTTGAATTTATTCTAAAAAAGGGAGATAACAGTGTATTGAATGGTGTTTATTTGTTTTTGACTTATTTTTGTTGTGGACTACTATAAGATCTCTCAAAGCAGTCAATATGGTATGGAAAAACTCTCTTCATGTCTTTAAATACAGTTCAGTCTCAGTTACTAAGCAATTCAGTGTAACTTAGAAAGTAAAATCAGTAGAACAATATAAGGAAAGGAAATCAGAGCAGAACTTAACAAAGATGTGGGGGGTTTAGGGGTTGTTTCCATCCTGAGCTGTGCCACACATTTCTTAGACATGTTGTCTAGGTCCAGAAACATCCAATCTATTACAGAGGGGCCTAATTCACACTGTAATTAATCCCCCACCACAGTAGCTGATGGAGAAAAAGACACTTCCAAAGAGTGATTCACTCCATCTCTGAGCTAAATAACTGCTTGGAGACACCTGTCCGTGTTTTGTCCTGAAGACAGAGCTCAAGATGACTAGACTTTTATTTTAGTCTCTCAATTAAATGCACAAAATTAGGTGGAATAGATCTAGGCCACAGTCTCTTGGAATCTCTTGGAACTGTTGTGTAGATGAATATCTAAAACTATACACTCATGGAAGTTATCTAGTTACTTTAGATGATAGCTAAATGTCATCTGAATAAGTTAATTGATGTCTGTGACAACGTAAGGTCTTTATTTTCTTTGAAGTGTTTGACATGCAAGACAATATTGCTTTACCTAAGTTATTGAGAATTCAGATATGATTAAACTTCCATGTGCGTTTTGATCCCGGACAATGCATGGGAAGCAGATAGATTAGAATCTGCATGATTAGAATTTGGTAGACCTGAGGTGTTGTGTGATGGATGCTGTAAGAAAATACTCCCTGACAACTTCAACAATGAGCCATGCTTAAGGTAGTTTAGTGTTAAGTGTTTCAGATGTGCAAATATGTGTCCAGGCAGGTCTTGGGAGGCAAATGACAGCACAAAAGGGAAGTGTAGATGTGATTTAAATTTTAGACCAAGTTCTGAAACCACAAAACTGCACATATTCTGCAGAATATGAATGCTTGATTTACAACAAGTTAATGGCTAGAAATTCAGTGAAAATTTATATAAAAATGAGGAAATTTGAACGGCAAAAAATCCAAGCTTTTTAAGCTCCAAGGACAAAATAATGGAAAGACTATTTCAAGATTTTAGATTCAATCCAAGGTAATTGACAAATACTTAGCTTGGAGTAAAAAATTCCTGTTCAAACTTTTAATAAGAATCATTACAGTAATCCCAATGGATCAAATCTACACAGAGTTAAATGGCTGAAATAAAACCAGATATTTGCATCAAGAATGTCAGAAAGCAACTTTTTCTTTCAAAACACGCTGATAGTTTCATATTTTTTTCCTCTGAAAATTGCATTCTGATAATTTTGTGAGATTTCACCCCTGATTCAGAGAGAATTAAATTTGGCAATTAGTTTGAAAAGTTTTATAATACATTTTTGTATGTTTTCACTAAAGTTAATACTTCATATTACAAAAGATTTGGATTCTCTACTGATTTACTATCATTATTCATGAAATCTTAATATCAAGAGAGAAAACATATATTCAGTTACTTATCATCATGCTTAGTCCAATATGCATAAGAAATACCCAGACTGGATTATAACTTCATCTTTGCTAAAATTTGAAGCTATGCCTTACTTCTGGTGCAGGAACAAGTAGAAGTATTTCTTTCAACTATGATTAACATTTGCAGGTCATGCACTCTACACAAGCAAAACCAGTCGCTAGACCCAGATTTCAAACTAGAAAAAAACAGGCTATTAAAGGCTAACAAAAAAGCTCACTTTGGGTAAATTTTGTATTGTTTGGGTCAACTGGATTTAAAGCGTTTCTTGTCATTGTCTATTTTCAAATACGGTTTTCTTACACTCTTACTCTCCTCTCTCTGTTTCTCTTTTTACAAGTAACATCATTGATATTTTTAACAATGTGTCCAACTCCAAAGCTTCTCAGAGAGGCAGGATGTGATGCAGTTTGGGGCTGATATCCTAAGCTTCAACATTTCTAATTTCAGGAAAGAGGACTTTGATCTCTACTCATTGATGTAAAATTAACAAACCTGAAAGTGTTTTGGTTGAACTAAAGTTTCTTTGAGGTGTGAGATTTTCAAAGAATTATAAGGTCACTTCACACGGGGCTACCACTGACATACAAGTTTCTAGGTTTGGGCAAACATAGGCTTCAGCACTTTGTTCCCTTAAGCTTTATTGGAGTTCTGGCCTCCCTTTCTCCAGGTACTAGCATGGCATTGGGTACAATTAACACTTCCCTGTCTCTCAGGTCTTGAAGTGGAGATTAAAAAGGTAACTGATAACAAAGGGTTTAAAATTCATGCTGCATTGCATAGCAGAGACATCACAAGTGGACCAACTGTAGGTCCAAACTTCAGCTTCATTCCAATGTGAATTACAACTGTAAAACCAGGACTTGTGCAGAAAATCTGCGTTCCTTCTTTCAAAGGCTGTGTGATCCAGGCACTGACCCTGCAGTGCATCACCGGCAGATATTTATCTCTGAAGTCCTAAAGATGCGTCAGTTCCATATTTTCCTGCTGACATAATTTTGACATTTGCTTTATTGGGTCTGACCTCGCACTAGCCTTCATTTTATTACTCTGGCCCAACTCGAACAGAGAGCCTAATTTACAGTGGGGTCTGTCAACCTCTTTTGGAACAGTTTTCATAAGTGTAGACAGCCATTGGGATTTATAGAACTGAACGGCTTGGTGAAATACAAGGATCTGCACCACACAAGCTGAGAAAGAGTGATTTCTCATCCGTGAGCTGAGCCTGCTTTCTGTGAGACCCGAAATACGTTGCTGGAGCCATGGCTCCAGCACAAGCTAACATCTGTGAAAGGATATGGAGTAAAGTATGGCCCCTTATGTCACTGCCACAGCTGGGCTTCCTGCAGCTTAATTTGCCCTCTCAGCATGTTGCACTGATTATAAATACAATGCTGCTCTTGTTGCCAGAGGCCATGACATATCGCTTGGCACTCTGCAACCCTCAGAACAAATTTTTCCCTTTCCCTGTTCACCTCAGTCAATCACAGCTTCAGAAAGCAGCCCTCTGCCACGCAGCATAGGATTACATGTCATTTATAATTTTACTCGCTTCAAAAAGCTAATGCTTAAGTTAATAAAGTGGAAAGATAGCAAGTACGGTGTCCCGACCAGGAAGAGGCAGATTGAAGTTGTTGTTGTTATTATTTGGGTTGTGGGGCACGGTAGGGGTGAGAAAAAGGGAGACATAAAAATAAAGAGCTAATAGCTTCTCTGGTGTCAAGAAGAAAGAGAAAAGGAAGCAGCTCTTCAGCGAGACATAAAATATTAATAGCTCTCATTGGAAAAAGCTGCTTCTTTTTTTCTTTTATTAATTTAAAAATACATATATATGCATTTCTAAGCATAAAGTTTATGGAAGTGAAATCTTTCTGCTGGGTGTTTTAATCACATGAGAATTCAGATAATTTCCTGCACTTTCTGTAATTTACCTAATGGATGAAATGGTTGCATAAAGTTTAAAAAGAATAGACACTTTTCTAATTTCAATATGATTGAACCAAGGAACTTACAGTTTGTGCATATCTTGTAGGGTCTGGGATTTCAGTAAATTTGCTGAAATATCCTTTCTTCACAAATTAGGTTAACAGAGATAAGATGCTGTAATTCAATCACTAGCAATACTTGAAATTCAAATAGTTGGAGCTAAAGAGAACTGCTTTCAATTGTTCAAGAAAAGAAAAAGTCTATTCCAAACCTGACTGATTTAAATATCATTGGATCAGGTTCACAATGAACTGAAAATTAGCAAAATTATTCATCTTATATCAAAACAAATACCTTATTGAAGCAGTAAACTGTATTGGACAACTGAGACAGAGTCTTAAATACAGCAGTAGAAGCTGCAAATAGCATTTATAAGCAAATAAAACAAAACACAACAAAACACAACAAAACACCCCTAAAACAATTAATCCTTGGAAATAAGTTCTCATTTTGCCTGCTAGCCAAAAATACAGAACTTACTTTTTATTATTAGTAGTAATTTTTTTAAAAATCTATTTATGTACATGCTTTATTTCATAGTGGTCTTAAATGTTTGAATGTCAATGGACTGTAAATATGTGGTTAGAGTATGTAGGGTATGTACTTCAGTTGTTTTAACATCAAGATCTATACTTAAGTGTATTGCTGATCTGACAAACCAGATCATGTCAACAAATCATTCATTTACTGATGAAGACACAGCAAAAATATCAAATAAATTGTGTTGTCACTAACATACCAAAAGAACAGAAAGCAAATTACTACTATTTTGTCCACAGTGAATCTCCATATTCACATATATTATTGAGTACTGTGTCCAGGTCTGGGGCAGCCAACATAACAAAGAATATGGACCCATTGCAGCAGGTCCAGAGTAGGGCCACGAAGATGATCAGGGAGCTGGAGCACCTCTCCTATGAAGACAGGATGAGAGAGTTGGGGTTGTTCAGCCTGGAGAAGAAAAGGCTCTGGGGAGACCTTCATACAGCCTTCCAGTACCTAAAGAACGTCTACAGGAAAGATGGGAGGGACTCTTTGTCAGGGAGGGTAGTGATAGGATGAGAGGGAGCAGTTTTAAACTGAAAGAGGGTAGATTTAGACTAGGTATTTGGAAGAAATTCTTTACTGTGCGGTGAACTAGTCACCTGTTCCTCATCTAGATATTTGGTGTGAATGAATCAGAGTAACAAACAGACTTCAGTCCATTCATGGCCATTCATGTAAGTTTTGAGTATCCATCATTGACTTTTAGTGTTACAAAACTTGGAGAATTGTAATCTGTACTTACATGTGCTGTAAAGGTAGTTAATGATTTCAGTTTGCACATTCAAATTTAGTTAACTGATTGTCCTCCTAATTTTTTAATGTATTTCAAATTCATAAACCTATGCTTCTCAGTGGGTATTTTAGTGGTGAAATATAATCTCTTCCTCAGAAAACTTCTTTTCCCTGCAGCCAAAAGTTATTGCAGGGTGCACTTGGCAGACTGCAGAGTGCCTCAGTTTTACTACGTTTTGTCGGGAAATGATCTCTACAGAAACTTCTTGAGAAGAAGGGGCTTTAATATAGCCCCAAACCCTGATTTCCCTGGTTTTGAGTAGCTATTACTCTGTATTCTTCGCCTGGTACATGAGAACTCTAGCCACCATATTAACATTGCCAAAGACTAAAGTACTTATATGCAATTGAACAACTTTGACAGGAGAGACAGCTGTTTATGCGACTGACAAGTGATGGCTAAAGAACATGGTCTAAAAGCTCAATATCTCTCATGTACGTAACTGCCCTTAGTTCTGGGTTATTAGATCATCCAGGATCACATACTTTTATTTTTGTTTGACTGCTTTTGGGTTGTTTGCTTGCTGGTTGGGGTATTTTTTTTTTTTTTCCCCAGTAACAAATAAGAGCTTTATTTTACATCTACAGTGGAAAAAAAACAAATCGCAGAACTTTTTTTTTTTTCTTTTCAAACAGGATTTTTGCTTCCAATTACTTGTATCAGGGACTGATTATTGTCTTATTTGACTGAGAGCTCTACTTAAGCAAATCTTCATCTCTTGTAAATTGTGTCAGTTCTGTTAATTTTGCCTGGGGCTGTCCCAAAGGATAGGAAGTTGTGATGTTCTTTAAAATCTCTTATGTATAAAACAAAACAGATTTTGAATCAGGTTTTCGCTTGTATTTACTTTCCCACTTGTATTTTCTGAAACAAAAACTGTCACATTTTAAAAAATCTTGTGTACTGTACTTTTTGCACCTCACTTATCTCATTCGATCAAAGTAGACAGGTTAGTTTCACTTTCTGGTTCCCAGTGATGAAGGGTACAGAAAGCATTTTTATTTTCTCAAACTTATGTAAAACCCACTGGCCTATGAATTCTAATTTAAAATTAGTAGGACTACTTTAACCTTACCTGAACTTAGAATATACAAATAACTATATTGGAGCAGGCCAAGCAACCACTTAGCTTAGTATCCCATCTCACACATACAACAATTGAGTCCCAGGAAAGATTCCAAATATAAAATAAATATACTGCAATACTGTGCAGAATATTCTTATAGCTGCAAAGATTTTCAGAAAAAAAACAAACCCAAAACAAAACCACAACTTTCTTCCCTAGAGCTTGTGTCTTTGCAACTAACAAATTTCAGTGAATTTCTCTTCCATGACCATATCTAATCATTTCTGTAATACATATAAAATTGCAATAATCACTGCATCCTGAAGCAAAGAGTTGCATGATGCAATTATTTAGTGCACTGTAAGATTCTTAGGCATATAGGCTTCATCAGACGAAAGAAATTGCGTTATATGTTATTAGGAAAGTCAGAAGTATTGGAGATGGGATTCATCTTATCCAGTTTTAGCCATCTAAAAGTAAGGAGCTAGTCCAAACTAGATGTTTAAGTTCCAGTTATGAACAACAATGAGAAGGAACTGCACAAGACAAATCTTTACACACACCTCTCTCTTACGTTTGAATAAATCACCCTGTACATATGTCTATTTCTTTCCATTAACTAAAACTGGAGCCAGAAATTCAGTGAGATGCCAGAAATTTTAATCAAGTGAATGTACATGGAATGAATAATTTCCCATATGACTTTGGACAGGTTGGGTCTTCATTTGCCTCAAAAATATTTAAAACTCCAAAAATTAAGTGAACTACTATTTGTGCTACATAGTCTATATATCACATCTAAAGCATGACTAGATTCTCAGGTGTTTCAGAATGGATCAGGAAAACATCATATCTTTTTGCCAGCGGAGTATACAGGAATTCCATTATTGCCAATGGACAAACTTTGTATTTAAATCTCCGTAGATGGTCATATCTTACACCTTTAATTCATCTTGAAAGAGGGAGATATTGATGTGCCAAAATTATTTTAAATAAAGATTGTCCTATGTGACTCAAAAATGGCTTAAATATCTTGAATTGGGGAAATCTTAAATTCACTGGCACAGGTCTGGCACAATCATCTGAGACATATCTTTGAAACCCTTTTTGTTGCCTCTTATTCTTTCAAAACAGTTCTTAGGATAATCTCATTATACAGGATAGCATTTGCAATTAATAGATTTTCTAGGATTATCAAGAGGGCTTTAAAGCAACAGAAATGAGGGAAAATGATACTATGACAATCAAGTTATGCATACTTAAATATTAAAACCAGCCTGTAGGCTCCTTACTATGACAAATCCCTTTGCAAATAGTCATGCAAGGAACATATCCTTTAGTTGTGTATCCATTAACAGAAGCATATCAGGATAGCATCTAGGTTACCGAATTCAGTTATTTAATTTGCACCTAAAGTTTAAAGATCTTAAAATAGTCATGGTTACTGTAGATCTCTTGCTTAAATGCCTGAAATAACGTGCAATGAAAAACTCAAGCCAAAGCTGTTTTACAATAGAAGTAAAAACATTTTAGCTTTGTTAATTTAATACTGGATCTTAACATAATAGATTATAAAACATAATTTGTTGACCTAAACATTAGCAGTCTTCTAGGTTCTAAACCTTTTAGAGTTTATAACCTTTCTACATTTTTTGTAACATCTTTCTAGTTATCTTTAAAGCTACCCCGAAATCAAGAAAAAGAAATGCTTTTTCAAATAATTCTTGACAAAAGTTTCAAATCTGAAATAGAAATAAAAACACTGAAGCTATTTAAACATATTCTGCATCGTCCATCAGTAGTCAGATTGCAAAATATAGAAACTGAAAAGAGATAGATTTATGAAGATAAGTCATCCAATTTAAATCAAGATGTGAAAGTCTGCCTTTTTTTGTTTTTAATTTCAATATTAAAATATGGAAATAGGGAAATATATGATAAAAAATATGGATTGCTAGTTAAATAATGTAGACATCAGGTAAGGGAATGTATAGGAAAAAAAATCCTGTTGACTAATAGAGATTATGAAAGAAGAAAGTAATTTAAAGTTTAATATGAACAAAAAAGAATGTTTTCTAGCTGCAGATGGTAAAAATATAAATAGGGACTTAAAAAAAGCAGAAATATACAGTATATATTTCTGTTCTGTATTTGGAATGTAGTAGGTGGATCTAACCATTCCATATGATACTGTGGATAAAATATAAAGTTTACCATCTGCAATAATGGGAGATGTGAGGCAGCATCTAAGGGCTAAGAAATAGCTTTACAGGCTGAGACATAAACAGACCAGTTTAGTCATCTTGACAAAAGGAAGAAAGGTAGGGACTTCACCTTCATCTGAAATCACTTTCACAAGGAAAAGCGTAAATTACTCAGGGGCATTTCATTCTTACCAACCAAAGCATAACAAAAGTCAACTAGAGGCAGAAATTAACGAAGTTCAGAGCTGGAAAAGAATCTAATTTCTGAGAAGAGAGAAAAATTAAGCAGACAATTGCATGCAATGGGATGGTTAGTTTTCAAAAGCCAAGAAATTTAATTCTAACATAGGCAATTTAATTCTTGTTGCCAAGAGAAATACCTTGAACCATACGCTCTGGGATAAGGGATAGATGTGGTCCTGGACGGTTCTGGTAGATGTCCCTGTTTTGCCATATCTCAAGTCTCTTATCTTCAGAAATTTGACTGTCCTCAGTGAATGTTATGAATTAGTTAAGAGTTTGTTACTTGAGGTTTGAAGTCCAAAGTTGAAGAAGTGCAAGACATACTGGGAGCTTTGAGTTGGTGGCCTAATGGTCCCTTCTGGTAAAATATAGGATGCACATGCCATTTCTGGTTTGGGAATTTTTCAGGATGCTAAATAGAAAACAGAGTCCCCCTTTCTGGAGCAGTAAGATATACATAGTGATCCCCCTCTCAGGGAATTGCAGAGAAGGGGTTAGGTTTGATTCCAGATAGTTCCTTACATCCAGACAAGTAACAGCCTCTTTAGAGTGACTCTCTATTATGTATACACTCCCTAGGGTTACTATTGAAAGTATTCGTTAGGGGTAAGCATTCATTGCCTGTGTTAATGTTAAGAGAATTGCTGTAATATTAGAAGAGATCCATCATTTTATTTTTAAACTATGTGGTGAAAAAGAACTAAAAGAAAATGAAAAAAAAAAAAAAACCAAAACCCAAAGCACTTATCAAAGTCACCGTGCTGGTTGGATTCTTTCAAATCCCTTAAGGCTTTGGATGTATTAGTCTGGTGTTGGTGTTGCTTTCTGGGCCTGCATTAATTTGATCCATTCTTTTAGAACATGTGTATAACACTACAAAAAAGTATTATTGGTTTATAAATTACACTTGTTGTTTCAGGGCGATAAACAGAATGATGAATGCAGTCTTTGTTCAATCACCTTTTTATTCATGAAAGGCAAAACCATGGATTCTAAAAACATTTATCTACATCAGGAGTAAGCCATAAACCCTTCAAAAATGCTCCCAGTAATCCAGGAAGGAGCTGCTGATTACTGTCATAACAAAGAGGATTCAATAATGCTAATGACTTTTCTTATGATAATCAATAACCTGGTGGAAGCTGCTTGAATCTTAATGAATCTCCCAGATCTAGACCCCTTCTTGCAAAAATAGAAATGGTTCGTGTGTTTTCATGAGAATAGTTGAGCCTATCAGATAAATCATGGAAAGATGGACTGCTTCCATCAATGAGAGCTTCCTGCTAGTGGCAGATGACCCTGAAAAAAAGAAGTTTCTAAATTCAAAGTTGGGAAGTCAGCCTGTTGTTTACCTAAACAGTTTTTTCTTACTGTCTCTTGGACTTCTAAGGGCAGATTCAGGAACCAGTCACATCTGGAAAAATGTAAGTTTAGATACCTGATCTTTAGATCCTAAGATGAGTATGGTAGTATCTGGCCTTAGTTTCTTGTTTTGCTGTAAATTATCAGTATGACTTGGAATTCAACATTTTCCTAACTGAGATTTCCTCCCTGGTTGCATGGCCAGGGTGAGATACATATTGGTTAAATTCAGCTGTATAAAACTGGGCAGTTCAAGTCAATGAAAAGGGAGGGGGGGGGTGTGCCTTCAAGGGACAATTTGTCCACCTGTCTTGGATAAATATTTTAGGAAGTAATGAGAAATTTTCTTGAGGGTCCTACTGATGGAAGATGTAACAAATTACTAGTTTATGATCGATACCTTTTAGATGGTGAAAGTTATGCAGTATTAATCCTGTTCATGGTGTGCATGTTGTGGCCTCAACAGCATTCAGATAAAAAGGATGCTCTCGTAAAACACCCAACTTATATATCCAATGAGATACTGCAAGGGTTTAAAGCTATCTATATTTATACCAAAGCAATGGAGAATCAGGACTAGATTTCAGAAAACAGACATGCCAAAGTAAACTATTTAAATTCAGTAATGCTAAAATATCAAAATAAAACTGATTTTTGAATGCAAGTTTTCTCAGCTTTCCAATCCATCTGTATCTCAATCATTTTGGAATAAAACATACATTGAAATATTGAAATTTCCACTCCTTATAGAAAACTTTACTTTCTCTCATATATCTGATTAAACAAACTAGTATCATCTCTAGACATAGTGTGTTTTCTGATATTTATCTTCTGTTCCCCAATTGGTTCATCCTTTTCCTTTTTTTCCTTTTCCTTTTCCTTTTCCTTTTCCTTTTCCTTTTCCTTTTCCTTTTCCTTTTTTCCTTTTTTCCTTTTCCTTTCTTTTTCTTTTTCTTTTTCTTTTTCTTTTTCTTTTTCTTTTTCTTTTTCTTTTTTCTTTTTCTTCTTTTTCTTTTTCCTTTTATTATTATAATTCTGAACTGCAAAATTGTCATTAAAATACAACTCTGAAAAAAAACCCCACCCTTCTCCAGGTAGTATTTGTGATAATAAATGTCCCTAGCCAACCTAATACATGTTATCATCATAAATGTTACCAGCATCACTCTGATGATATCCAAGGGCAAAATTATTCTTTTTTTACATCCTTCCAATATTTCTAGATTATGCCCCTCTTTTTCTTTTTTTTTCGTTCAAATAGGATCATTAAGCTCTGCAGAATCTGCCTAAATACAAGCAGGTAGGTCCTCAGTCTGCAAAGCATGTGTTAAAACTAGTGCCCAAAATTTTGACCCTATATGAAAATTTAGATTAATGTATGACTCATTGGATGTCAAATGGATCCACAGAAGTTGAAGACTCAACTTCATGTCTGTTTTACATAAAGGAATAAATCATTGGTATGAAAGAGACTAACCTTGGGGAATAATTGTGTTTTTGTATTTCTCCACAGAGGCACATCTTGACTCATTAATTGATTAATTGGTTGCTTTGTTTTCCTTTGTTTTTCTAAGAAAGATGTCATTACTGATGGTGTCTTTTACACCTCCATGCCTCAGGCATCTCTCTGAAAACTCTGTGTTTGTTTTTCAACATTTAAAGAAGAGAACAACCTCTTCAGTTCCTATGTTTATTTTTCAGATTTTTTTTTCTAATTAACTCCATGCCTACTAGCCAAGTGAACAGCCAAGGATCATTACACCATTCTTGCCATATCTGAAAAACTGTATTTATCTTATAACACCTGTATAAGTAGAGAATTGTTGCTAATGCTATACTACACATGGGGAATAAAGAGGACGTAAGTGGCTTGTCAATGTCCACTCAGTGGTGGAGGCTAAATAATAATAATAAAAAAGACTACAAAAGCCAGTCTACTAATACAAAGCAACAAAGCAACAAACAGACAGACAAAATTTAAAAGGAACACCAAAACAATTGGAACTCAGGTTTGGGTATGATTTTGGGTTCATTTGAGTTGAATCATAATTCTCTTTCATTTAAAAAAAACCAACAAAAATAACCCAAAAAAATTGAAACATAAAAAAGAAACGTCTTAGATATATCAAGACCCTATATTTATTAAGAATTATTAATAAACAGTGAGATTGATGTGAAAATCAAGTTTGCAGAGTAACCAGGGGGCAAATCAGGGTACCCATCTCTAGGATTGGCCTTCCAGAAACACAGACAAAATTCCTTCTAAATCCTGCTTTGGGATTTGTTGATATGCAAACAATGTGAGATATTCTGGAAAAAAAAATATTAGGAAAAAAGCGAAACCTTTGTCTACTATTTTTTTAATAAGGAGAAATTAAGCTGGTTCATCTGGAAGCCACAGTTAAAAGTCTAACCACTATATCAGAATTATGGAAGTCATAGCTAGAGTTACTGCCTGACTGACTCTTACCAGATCTCATGATGTGATATACGCCACAATCCTATGAGTCTAACCAACATTCTTGCACGTAGAGGAGCAGCTGCTATACTTTTCCTCTTTGGAGGTGGTACAGAGCTGGTAGTGAGACGTTGCTTTTTATTCTCCACTAAATTTCCCATGAGACTTCAGCAAAAAAATAACAAACAAACAAAAAACCCAAATAAATAAATAAGACCTTGTAGTAGGTCATTAAACCAAACCTGATTGGGATGTCAAGCATATCTCTCCCTTCCATTTTTCTAGAAAGGTTCATATAGTTATAGCATAAGCAACTTAAATGGTCTCATTACTTACTCTTTAGCAGTAAATAAATTATCAACAATATGAAACTGAATGTTAGACTAGTTAGTTATTCCATCCTGTCCGTCATGTACCTAATAATGCCTACTCAATGTAGCTCGTGCACAATATATTTCTGTGCCCATAAAGGTGAAAGTATAATAATAAATTGGATGGTTTTCTGAATTAAGCAGTCTTTGAAATTAGCTGTTTCATCCACTTGAATATAGCAAAGCAAATTTGTGATGATTAATTGTATTACAATGAACACCAAAGCACGTACTAATGATTTGCTACTTATTATAAAGCTTTGCCAATATTTTGTAAACCCAAGCGACATGATATGCAAGAAATCCAATGAAACCCTCTTAAACAAACAAAGGGGAAAGGGAAGAAAGGACAGGTCTTGCAATGCTAAACATTTCTAAGGACAAACAGAGGCCACAGGAATTATTTTTTCCATATCGAAACTTTGCTAGGTTTACTCTCATTAAACTTAAGCGAGGGAAAAGAGGAGAGCTGACAAGAATTAATACACACTTTCACTCAATATTGAAGCCCTTATTCTAACAGAATCTTACCAAATTACTACATTACTCTGTTTTTTTTTTACTCTCATTGTTTTTGTTCTTGCCATCATTAAGATTATTCTCTTTTTAATCTTTTTCCTGTTTGAACTTCCCTTTAAATTATTTATTAAAAAAGTATTAAAGCATGAGAAGACAAATCAGTATCTTCTTCAACAACTTCAGTAAGATTCAGTGTATTATTCAACTCAATAACTACTATACAAGTGAAAAAAAAAAAAAAAGAAAAAAAACACCCAAAACTATGCTGCCCTCAGTTAGAGAGT
>KZ506372.1:71480-90784 GCA_002844005.1 Limosa lapponica baueri | reverse complement strand
TTAGCCTATTGATCTCCGATCCATGCCTTTGTATTATCATGTCATGTCCAGGAATGTCACATCAGTCCTTAGTGCAACACTTCTCAGAGGAAATATCTCTCACTATTTCTCGTTTATATTAACAAATAAAGAAATAAGTGAGCATGCTTTCTTTTGAACAGGATACCTCTACCTGAAATTAGAGATGCCAAAGGACTGAAGTGGAGCAAACAATAGCTATATTTTTTGCACACATACAGAACTAGATTTTACTTTGTTTAAAAAAACACAATTCTCTTAGCTCCTCAAATCAAATTCATTTACACAAGGATGAGTTTGGTGTGTGCTTTTATTCTGACAAGCTTTTTTCTTTTGCCTTTTTATTCTGTTATACCCACACACACTCTGAATGTGAAGCAGAGATCCGTATTAAGCAATCTAACAAGCTTGATCTCTATTGTGCATTTATCTATTTACTTTATGAAATACTTAATAACTTCCCTCATTTCAAATTAAGTAGCATTCATTCCCTCTGTCTCTTCTCCTGTGGAAATCCCCTGGACAATGGCTACTCCCTACCTCATCAATAAAGAAGAAGATTTGGCAGTCAAATCTATATTTTGTAACTTATGTTTTCAAAAATTGTCTGTGTTGTACTAGACACATCACTTGTGCATGCTTCTCTTGCACCAGCTATATATTGATATTATCTTGCTCAAAAATTATGTGACAACATTAATTCTTTGACCACTGTACACACCCACTTTGAGAGTACGTTCTCAAAGTGAGAACCTATGTGAAGCTATGTCCATGTGTATCTAATATTCAGAATATGTACAGATGTTCCTAAACAATCAGATTTTGAGGGACTAAGGAATTACTGTTTGTTAGCTGAGGTGCAATGACTGTATATGTTATGCAACTACAACACAAACATGTTTCCCTTAGGTAGCCTAAAGAAAAAAAAAGTAAACATAAAATCTAAACTTTGGTAGGATAATAGTAGAAAATACTTAGAAAAAGAGAAAAAAAAAATCAAGACTTGGATTTTGTATACCTTGATTCAATGTTTGGCTCTGCCAAAGATATTTTTTCATATTTTGGACAAGTTAATGTGTCTTTTAGCTTTCTACCCAGAGGGAGCTAAGCTTTTTGCAAGGTAAATCAATTAATGCATGAAGAATGCTCAGGTAGTATAATCAACGTATGAAAAGAGATGTTTTTCTAGTCTTGCTGGACAGTGAAAAATGTTGCTTTATCTTTCTGTTGACTTTTGATTGACTTTGGAGCAGGTCGATAATCAGCTCTGTTCAAATAATGAAAATGTTTCCTATAGATAATTAGAAAATAGAACAACCCTGCACAAATGTACAAAAATCTCCAAATTGCATTCACCTTGGCTGTTAATAGTTTTTGGAGGATTTTTCTCTCACTGTTTTTTTGTAAATTTTTGGTAGGATGCCTCATAAATTACAGATGAGGCAATCAGATAACAAATTCTCCTTCTGCTCCAAATTCCTGCTGGCAAATGTTATCTTGATTTTATTATATTTTAAGTTAATCTTCTATTATTTAGTCCTTAACTCTTATATTTTGTAGATACCTCGCCATCTTCAGACAGCAGCAAATTCCTAAATATCCCTAGTTAATAATAGAATGTTAATAATTTGATTTACTGACATTTTACAGCCCACTACCTCTAAGTGCTGGAGTCCAACAAATTTTTTATCATAGATTCAAGGCAGGTGGTGTCTGTTCCCTGAGTAACAGCTATTACTAGCAAAAGATTGTCCTACCCAGAGTAAGTAATGGCTTCCTTATATCACTCCTTCTATACGCTGATGCTATAAAACTCCACACCTACACTGCACCAACAGAGCCCAGAAGTCTCTCTGTCCTGGGTCTAGATAATAACACTTTAAATTAGAGAACTTTAATTTAATCATTTAATTGTTGAAACCTTTGTGTAGCTGACTGCCTGCCATTCCTCTGATACAGGAGGGATCTCACATATATATGTTTATCACAAGACAAAAAAAAAAAAGACAAAATTAAAGAATATACCAAAAATTAGCAAGAAAAATCATCCACCCACTCCCAAAAAAAGACATCTACTTATTCTAAGTAAATACATTCAATATCTTCTGTGCCAGGAAATTATTGCAAGTTACAAGGTGGTGGTCATTGTTGTTGTTATTATTATTATTTTAGTATTTGTCCTCTAACATGGTCCTCATACCCCAGGAATGTAATAGAACCAGGAAATTAGATGTGTACTGTAAAAAATCATCCCTGAAATGACAATCTATTCTCTCGTGGAATTACTGTTTACATATCAAGAGTTTCCATGAAGATGAGAATTCTGATGGCTGGAAACCTTCTTTGTCTCTTAAAAGGCAAGGCTAAGAAAACTGCAGTTTTCAGCTCAGCCTGAAAGACAATGAGGAAACGAGTAAGTCACCATGTGGGATTTGGTACCTGATTCAAGTAACTGTGAGAATCATGCTAGACTGGTATTCAAGCCACCAGTGTTGTCAGTGGACATTTAGTCATGAAGGTACAGTTCAACCACTCTAACGGACTAGTGACATTTTAGATGCCCTACTTATACTCCAGAAAAACAGGTCTTCAAGAGGCCCTGTATTGTGTCTTCTAACCTTGTACTGATGTCGCAGATAGTATGGAGTTATGATACTAAATCATAGAATCATAGAATGGTTTGGGTT
Organism: Limosa lapponica baueri; assembly: GCA_002844005.1. NCBI lineage: Eukaryota > Metazoa > Chordata > Aves > Charadriiformes > Scolopacidae > Limosa > Limosa lapponica. The sequence continues at coordinate 88,079 of KZ506372.1, read as the reverse complement.
GGAAGGAACCTTAAAGATTACTTTGTTCCAACCCCCCTGCCACGGGCATGGACACCTTCCGCTAGACCAGGTTGCTCAAAGCCCCATCCAACCTGGTCTTGAACACCTCCAGGGACAGGGCATCCACAACTTCTCTGCTTGTATATGAACTATATAGTTTACACAACCAACTGCTCAATGAACTTGCCGTCCAACCAAACCCTTGGAGGTAGATTCTGTGGAATGTCTGCATAGCTATGCAGAGTATATTGTGTCTTTGGGACTTGACTCAATGGAAGAGTCTCTAATGGGGTCTAGATAACTAGGACATGTATAGAAATCTATAATGTAGGAACTCAAATTTAATTCTTTGAATCTGAATTTGAATGTTACCCAAGAAATATTTTATTTTCTACCAAGAAAATAATTTAAATTAGACAAAGATTTTTTGGAGAAAGAATGTTTTCAAAGGAAATTTTTTTTAGGGTGTGTTTATTTTGTTATATCCTACATGGAAGCTCCCTATTTCCATCTCTGAGTGCTTCTGAAAATTAAAAAAAAAAAAAAAAAAAGCTCATTAGCTGCTAACGCAGCTTCTCTCCACTTCCATGGCAGAAATTATTACAGAATTACATAATAAATCATTGGTCCATAGACAGTCAATATTAATTCTTAAGAAAATACATGGCTATCACAAATCCAGCCAAAAGGCCTGTCAGTCTGAGCTCCTTCCAAATAAGTCATTTAGATAAAAAGATTAAATCTGTGGTGATTCCTTTTGCTGAGACTCAAATAAAAGCAAGTTATCTCTCTCTTATGGAACCTACCCTGCATACGTTAGGTATCTAATTTATACCTATCTTTTAGGTGTTTTTGAAGTCTTTGAAGACCTGCAGGAAAAGTTCTTATCTCTCCAACATAGATATCTAACTGTAGCCATGCAGAATCTCCTTCTGGATGTTTTCAAATACCTGTCCTCCTGTACAACAAGCTTGGGAAATATTTTGGCAAAGAAGTTTCATTTTTAATGGATTTCCAGAAACAAAGTTTCACTAAGACACCGGTGTGGAGCATCAAAAAAAGTCCAGCTTACAAAACATGAGTTAAAGAGCATTCAGAACAAAACCAACATTCTCAATTGTCCAGCATTCGATGACTCTCTAGAACCTTTGAACAAGTCATTTTGAACATAAAGAGCATAAGCTGGCTTTAAAATTATATGGGATAGTATCATGCTACCTATGAAATATGGACCATAAGACTCATTGTTAGTATTTCAAAAAACTTCATCAACTCCGAAGCTATAAGAATTTGGCAGCATAGTTTGGCAATCTGTGCATTAAAACCAGTTAAAAGTCAATTACTTTCTGGAACAAAGTGGATGTGATCTATTCATTTCGGATTTGGAACAAGTAGTCTCCTGTATTTCACCCTAGTTGTGACGATCACAATGCTTTTAGGCCATTGGGCTGAACTGCCTATATGTTTCATGCATCGATAAATTAAATGTATTTATTTACTTTAAGCCTTTGCCAAGAGTACTATGGGGACACATTTATCAACTAGATCCAGATCAAATAGATCCAGCCTGTTCAGGGACTTCAGAAAAGTCTGAATCTAGACCTTGTTCATGGCCTACTTTTCATATCAAGGACAAGTCTGTATGATTTTAGGCCCTGAAAAGGTACAGGCCAATGCAGGAGCTTTGCTCCATGCCCTGAAACCTTCCTTCATCATGTACATGTACACTACATCATCACATAGCAAAAGTCTTCTGCAGGTATCATTGCGCAGAGCAAGAGGGCAGATCCTCCACCACTCAGCTGGGACTGCCAACCAGGGTACCAGGCAGTGCCAGCTGTGTGATGTGCACTTTGATGTTGTGCTTACTGGTCTGAGACTTCCAGTTCAGTGGAGGATCACTGACAGCCATTACACCAAAAAGTGAAACAACTATGTATAACTAAGCACAAGGTTTTAAGTGGAGAGGTGGTGTGCTGTGAAGCAAAAGACAGGGGAGGTAGGAAACAGCACATCTAGGCTCCTATCCTATTTGTAACTTGTTGTCATTCAGCTGGCTTCTTTAAGATATTTCGATACATATCTGGCTTGTAAAATGTTAAGGCATTAATGCTTTATGATGTGTCTTTATTTAAAATTTGATATGAAGCACTTAATTGCTATGTTCTTTTTGCACCCTTCTTTGCTAACGAAGAGCAATAAGATGCACATAACAGTAAAGGATCATTTTCTATAGGGAGCTAAACAGTCCCCTGAGTTGTCCACTCCTGTTAAAATCTGAGAAAGAGAAGTGCTAGGAGAACCTTAAGCTAGCATGTTTCCTGAATGTCAAAATGTCCTTATTTTTCAAGGTCCTTCCATCATTTCTGAAGGTTTCCAGTGTCATTGAGGATCTTTAATTAACTGGTGTTCTGATTAATTGTCTTGTTTCCTTAAGAACCTGTTCAATGACATTATATGGATGGAGGCTGAAAGGGATCAATAAAGTTACATCAGGATCAACAGAGATTTCTGTATCACCAATTTTTGTGCTAGAAATGGCATGAAACTGGAAAGCGGTGAGAGGTGGTAGAGGACTGGGGATGGACTTGACAGAGTTAATCAGAAACGTCCGTGAGCCTGCATGCCTCCATCTATCCCCAGGTTACACGCTTTCACACGCACACACACTCACATGTGTACGCACACACAGGCTGATCATACAGATACTCATATCTGCCGCTTGCACATGTGACAGTGATAAACAGGTTTCTGCTAGGAACAATTTAGCTGGTAATAAATCACTCTGGTAGGGGCTAGTGTGCACAGGTGAATAGCCATGATGCAAGGATATAATTGTGCATAATCAATGCAAACATGCTCTAGTGGGACGTGACAAAGACTTACTTAAACACATTTAGCTGGAGCCTAAAGGTTAAGGCAGAAGCAAGGTGATGGGGGTCTCTCAGATAACACCAGGATATCTTGCTAGTGTCATGACAAAGGGAAGCGTAAGTCAAGCTTGGGCTGAACTGGTATTAGTTAAAATATGAAGGAATAGTCTTTGTGACCCCCAAGAAGCTGCCTGTCAACATTCCACAGGATTCCCCACCATCTCAGGAGCCAGGAAAACAAAAAGTACAATGCAGGGTACCTAGGGCAACCATAAATTATGATCAACTTCTGCAGAATGAAAAGCCTCCTAGGAAACTGCTTAGGACTTCGAGTCTTCATGCTGTTTCCCTTTACTACCCCAGTTGAAAACAGATTCTTTAACACGGAATTTTTTTGTTAGAGTCATAAATTTCCCACAGAGACATATTTGTTTCAACTAAACTGTCATTAGGCAAACTTCTCAGATCCTTAGAGGAATTTATGGGCAAAGCTCAAAGTCTAGAAAAGATCCCACATTATAGCAAAATAGTTAGTGTACTATGTTATGAAAGATCAAGCTGAAAATCTAGTTCTGATTACATCAGATCAAGGAGAAAAAACATTCATGCTCCAGATGACTATTCTAATAATCAAGGACTTATGCCAGTTCTTTTATTCTTTTCTGTAAGTGTTGTTGCCATAGATTCAGTCCAGTTAGCCTAGTCTGCAGTCAGAGGACATATTTTTTCTCCAGAGGTAGCTTCAGTCCATCCAAAATCTGACTAACCCTTGCAGTTGCTTCTCTCTTACATTTAGGTCTCCAAGGATGACAGAACAACTAAGCACCCTGTATTAAGGCCTAAAAATACATGAGATTAACTATTCCATTTTAGGAAACTGTATCAACACATCGTGGACTGAGTGACTGATAGACATTCACCTGCATGAGTGATTAGAAAGCTCACTTGAGAGGTGGGTGACCCAATGTCAAACCTCTGTAAATAAATCAGACATTCTGATCTGTCTTACAGGCTCTGGATAAATCTCCTCAGAGCTGGCCTAATGTAACTGTCCTTCTTTTCCTGCTTTTGATTGTTTTTTTGTTTGTTTGTTTGTTTTTTCTGGGGGATAGGGGGGAACTCTTCATTTCATCTGAGGACAGGACATGAACGTCTTTGGAAATCTCAGTAAAATAATTATTGCAGTACAGGAAAATCATCTCTTGCTTGGATCTGTATACAAAGAAACAGATACATCTTTGCTCTTTCTGGTCAGTAGGATAAAAAAGGTATTAGTAGCACTGTTCTGGTGCAAAATGCTGTATAGATTTCTTTTTAAAAAATGCAAGCTATGATCTGAAACTGGCAAATTGCCTTATTAGTGTAAGTTTAAAGAAAAGGGTTGAAAGGTGTAAATTGGAAGGAAACTTGCTCCTAGGAATCAATAGGTCCAGAAGAGTCTATTATAATAACATCATGTCCCTGAGAGGGCATCAGGAATAAGTATGTTAGTGTTAAATTAGGTGGCGCCATCTTTGCAAGGAAAACAGAAATGTAATGTTTGCTAATTGAACTATAAAAATAATAATTACCTTTGATGTAGAGGAAGGCAAAGTCACTCAGCAATGGCTCTGATTGTATAAATTGAAGCCGCTATCATCAGAGCCCAAACTAGATTAGAAGTGAGCTTCTCAAATTACATTTGGATGATACCAAATATACACAATGCTTTGAATTTTTCAGTATGTGAGAAATAGCTTTTCTCTTCCCTCCTCCCTCACCAAACTGCCGCATACAGTTCTTAATTGTAGCAGCATCTCCTTCGCAATAGTGTACGTTTCTCTAACCAGCTTCATTCCATTTGCAATTTTTTCCTGCAGAAAATGCAGTTTACAAACCAGTATTAACTTACGGTACATTCTACTTTCGTGGGACTGTATTGGTTATGATTTTTTCCTGGCTTGGGATTTGTTTGAGGGATATTATTATGATTTGAAATGGGGGGTGGGTGTGGAGGTGTTTATTAGGCAGAATGCTGGGTCCTAGTTTTACTTGTGATGTTATCAATCAATTATTATTTCTGTACTGTTAATAAAGGGGTAGAGACAAGGATTGGGTCTTACTGAATAAGCCAGTTATGAAGGGAATTTATGAGGAATCAAACAGAAGATTTTGCAAAGGATTAAGATCTTTTTTTCCAGTTCAGTGTTACGCACAAATTGTGTTACCTTGTGGTGAAATATTAGTTCTGACTTGGAAAAGTGAATTAATTAATTAATTTTTTTATTTATTAATTTTCTTCTTGAAAATATAAAGCACTTTTATATTTGAACTGTATTCAAAACCAAGAGATTTTACACTAGAAAACACTAGATCTCTGATTTTATGAAGAACCATAGAATGTAAAACTTCTTGGACAAACAAGAATTATGTTCTTTGATTATAGGAATTAAAATCCACTAATAAAACAGAAGGTGAGGGAAGCATTAGAGTGGGAGGCTAGCAGCTAATGGCCAGCATAAACCACACACAGAATCACCACTCCCTATGACCAGAGATGAGGTGGTGAGCAGATATAGTCAGAAAAAAAAAAGGATGAGCAAGAACTGGATACCTGGCCATTTCTTATCAACATCTTATCAAAAGATCTTCATTATGGAAAATGACGAAAACAGTCTGAAGACACAGTTGAGCAATAAACTAGAAATATATAAATATAATGTACAGTAGTGGATAGTGGTTCTACTGAAGTCCTAGTAAAATGCGGTGTCATTCTGAATGAGACAGCCAAAGTTTGTGAGATACTTTTTACTATCAGGAATAGAAACAATATTCTGAAACACAAAGAGCAGGACAGGCTGAAGTCTTCCCAGACCAAGACACTAAAGACATGGACAAAAACTTGTATAAAATTCTAAAGTTAGCATGCAAAGTTCTTTTAGCTGTTACTGATGGTGTATATTCTCTTTAATGGCAAGGCTTCTGGAATGTCACACAACGTGTATAAGAGTTTTTAGGGATCTTAAAAGAAGGCTACAACAGAGGACTACCCATTTAATTTTCTTGGAGATCTTTTCTGTCTTGTAAAGGCAAAACACATAAAAGAAAAATTTCTGGAAGTGAAAAACAATGTAAATATAGTCCTCCTAAAATTATAATACTTTCATCAATGAAATTTGTCCATGTTCTATCTTAAATGAGAGCTCTAAGATTTTGAATGAATTCTCTTTCAAAAATTAGAAAAAAGCTTCTGGACAAGCAAGCTGTCTAGAAAAGACCAGAGTGCAAATTTATTTCCCTATATGACAAAATACCCATTTGAAAACACTTATCTATGCCATATTTGTCTGAAAGTGTTATATTTGTGTGTATGTGGGGGGGTGTATATTTAAATGAGAGTAAGTGAAGTGTGCCAAAAATACGTGTCAAAATTATATTGGCACAAATATTTTTCTTATACCATATAGAATATCAAACCATACTTTGAATTATTACTTAATTTGTAGATTCACAACTAAACATATATGTAAGTAAATATGCCCGCTGGAAAACTCATAATAAAAATGACAGAAAGTTGATTACTTGAAAAAACAATTCCTGCAGATTAGAATACTCTCATGGGAAATTGTATTCAAAACTGAATATATGTTCTAGCTAGTGGGTACTCTAGACTTGTGTTTCTGACCAGAAGTTGTCCTGGGAATTAAAATCTTTTTAGATGAGAGTTTAAATGAAACCTGTATATTCTTGTGTAAAGTTTTAGGTTTGCCCAATTAGTTTATTCTGATTAAAAATAAATTACTGCAAAGAAACAATTCCAAATAATTGTAGTCAGGCAGGTGTTAAACCAAGGAAAAAAATAAAAAAGAAGGTGAAAAGCAGGAACAAACATGTACTCACTTAGAACAAAATCAGAATGTTGAGAACCAAATTAATCAAGACACTGAAGGACATGAGGAGAAGAAATTATTTAATTGCCTGTACACCACTGCTTGGAGCCTGGATAATAAACACAGGGAATTGGAATTGCTCTTTTATGAGCATAAATTTGACCTAGTTGGTATTACTGAAACCTGGTGGGAAGAATTGCATGACTAGAATTTTAAAATAAAAGTATATAAGGATATAACCTTTTAAGGAGAGATACAGTGGACAAGGGAGAAAGGATAGAGGCAACCTATCTTAAAAACAAAACAAAACAAAATAAATGAAATGTTAATTGACTTGTACCTATGAATCAAAGTTTTTCTGCCCTGTAGTAGGGGAAAAGAGAGAAGTAGTTTTCAGATCACTGGGTGGTGGAACTGAAATACTCTGTATTCAAAGAGTAATTACAGAGAAAGTGAAGTAGGAGATCCCCAAAATCCCAGTATTTACATAGAAGTTTCAAAAAAGCCAGGTGAAGTTTCCTCTGAAATGTAATGGATAACAGAGACTCTTGTGGCACAGAAAAATTGCCAAAGATCTGGAAAAATTCAAGGTACAGAAACATTTAGAAAAGAAAATGGAATGATCCTGATAAATGTCCTTTTGTCAGTTTAAAGTTAACCTAAGGCAAACAATAAAATGGCTAATATAAGATTTAATTAACATAGAATTAAAGGAAGGTAATATAACTAATATCAAATAAAATTAGTTTATAAAGACAGACCTACAGTAATTTGATGATTTTTTGTAAAGTACAAGTGAAGAGTGATGATGCCAATTCTTATTATCTAATGTTTAAAATTCCAAAGATTCACTCTGACACCAGAAATGGTTTTGTCAAGAAATACAAGCCCTGCAGAGTCAACATGTTATCTTCAAAACAGGCTAGGTCTCAAACTGAAACAAAATTGAGGATTCCCCATATAGCAGGCATGCTTTTGAGCAGAACATCATCCCTGGATAAGTTTTCTTAATGGGGAACATTAAAAAATGAAAAGGAAAATTCTTTGGAGCTGATCACTTGGCAAGTGAACAGCACACACACACAAAAATACATGCATCTCTATGTATTTGAATGCACATGTATGTATAAATATACATGATGAAGTATCGAGCTATACTTTCAGAAATTAGGAACATACACAATTCTTGGACAGCAGAGAAACAAGTATGAGAATGGGTGGTTCCTGAAAGGACTTTATCACAGTGGTCAAAAGGGTTAATATGAACACTGAACATACAAAGAGGGCAAATTAGACCAAGCCAATTGCAATATTTCTTTATTTAACACTGGTATAGCTGTAATTGGAATACTGTGCTCATTTCTTGCCTCTGCAAATTGGAAAGAAAACAGAAAAGAACCACAAAATTGAGTGAAAATCTGCTTGTATTGCTAGACTCAAGGAGCTCCATCTGGTTAGGTAAATAGAAAAAGGTTAAAGGTATGACTGGGCATAAGACAGTCATCCACCTTTTGATCTACACTTCTAACAGTTATCATAGTCTAAGACTGTTTGTTTTATCACAGAGGTTTCTCTAGTGGTGATTCACTGGGCTCTACGACAGCCAAAGTGAATCACCCTCCGGAGGAGCCTGTTTCTGACTGCGCTGTCTACAAAGGGAGCTGAGCCAATTAGCTTGGGCTAAGCCAACACTTAAAGTTAACTGAGAGGAATCCTGCTTTATGTGTCCTTACAAGGAGCAGAAGTTTGCTAATAGAAGGCTCTTCAGCTTAGTTAGCAGATGTATGAAATTCAGACACAGAATGCTGAGCAAATGTACCTGGTACCTTAACCATTTTTGAGAAGTCTTTCTTCTCCAACTACTCACGAAAACTGAGGTGATCACACCTGGAACTATTTAATTTTGGTACTTCCAAGTTAGATCAGATCACTTCAAGCTATTTAGACTAGAAGTTGTGTGGGTTTTTCCCTTCCTTTTTGTTCTATAAAAGCAGTCTTCCACTGTTCAGCAAATTTACAATGCATTGTTATGTGTGCTCCCTTACTAAGAACTTCTAACTGAAAGCAGTAAGGTTTCACTTTGTTTCTCTTACCTAAAGTAAATCACCTAATTTAAATTAGTGTTGATTTAGTGAATGTCTATAGTTTTGTCTCAAACCAACGGTCATACCTGACTTCAGAGCTCTTTTTGAGACGGTTTCTCTGGGGATGAATATATCAGGCAGTAAAATATGACACAAAAATATCTAATATTGTGGTGATCAGATCTGTTATGTCCACAAAGCACAGTGCCAGTGATCTACCAGCTTCATCTTAGATACAAACTAGCCACATTGGTACAATTATTTTTAATCTTGGTAGGCCTTGTTAGACGAGCTCTCACCCTAGGTTAATCTCCCCTTGTCTCATTCTGTTATATCCCATGAATTGTAACATATTAACCATCTTAAAATTTGTGTGTGGGTAGAGCTGAGATTTAAGGTCAATCTGGAAGCCTTTAAAGTTGCTTTAGTCCAACATACTACACCACCCTCCCGTACCAGGTGATACTGTGAGCTCCCGTAAGTGGAAGACTTCTCCCAGAACAAAGAGAAAAGACGCTTTGCCTTTTAGGGGAACTCTTCTATGGTCTGTACGGAGAACCTGTAATCCTACTTAGTAGATCTGAGAAAGTAAATGAGATGAGCTTGGCCTCTGTGCCAGGCCAGAAGTCATTAGAGGCACTTCTCAGCCCCCTGATGCTGCTCCTCGCTGGTAGGAAAGATTGGCAGACCTTTGACACTGACCTGCTTTTTCCTTTCTTTGGACCATGTAACTGACTTGGTAAGCCCTTCAGATTCAGTCCAAACAATGGTATTAAATTACTTGCCCCACAAGAACTCTGTTCTCTGATATTTTTAGATGATATTTCTAATATATATTTTGTGCTCAAAAGTTTCCCTTGTGCAAAATGGTGCTCAAAGAACACAACCTGTGAAAAAAAATAACTAGTGAGGGTGAGGTATGTACTATTTTGTATCTCATAGATAGATTTGTGGTCATTAGATGAGGGGTAATGTTGGAATGAAGCTTTGTTTTTCACTTCAGGTCTCATGACATCTGTCTCTCCCTCCTTTTCTGTATCTCTCTCACTCAGATTCCTGGGTGTTTTATATGGAGTGAATTCACATTAGGCCCTTCTTTCTGTAAATAATAAGGAAAAAAAATGTTTCATACTCATTGCCTTTCCTCATAGTATTTGTAGGATCTGAATTACCTCTCAGACTTCTACATTTCTGTCAAATTTTACTGAAATTGGCCAGAGGGTTCAGAGATATTTTGGAGACCTGGACCAATTCAGCATCACACATACAATGTGACCACGTAAGCTGTAGTGCCTTAGGAAAAAAGCCAGAAAGGCATTTTTCTGACACAGCATGAGGAAAATCATTGGGATAAAACCAAAACAGTAATGATATATTCAGGCTAAGGTTCACAGTGTTTTAAGCTATTTTAATTCTTTTAGTGTCCATTCCAAAACTGGTGCGTGCCACCAGGAACTCTCCACTGACTTAAAAGCTATTTGAAGAAGGCTCCTAACAAAAGTCAGTGAAGGGCTTAGAAACTGAAAATGCAAAATACGATGATGTTGACTTGCTGCACATGCTGGATAAGTACCCTGGTAAAACCACCATTTTCTTAATTTTCTTTTTTTTTTTTCTTTCTACAGATTTTTCATCCTGGACCTAAGGACATGTTAAATCACCATACAATGGTTTCTGATAGTGACTCAAAAATGATGCAACAGCATAATGCGGTAGAAGGATAATTAGCATGTGGCTCTCTTCAGGGATGAAGTGGCACTCCAGTTCTCCAAGGTTGAGAGCCACTGCTGTAGATATTCTCGTTCTAACACAAGAGACACTTTTCAGTTTCACTTGCAGGAATGTTTTCTTGGAATTACTCAAGGCCTCACTTGCAAAAACATCTGTTTGCACCATGTGCCAGAAGTATTGCTTCAGGATCTTAGCACCTGAGAGTCATTGATTAGGAAAAAAAACCCGACCTTGAAGAGCTGATTTTCTATTACAGAAGAAATGAAGGGGAAAAAATGGGATAGTAGTCGGGGGAGGCTGTAGTGGGGAAGAACACATTGATGGTGAAAAGATTGGAATTTTAGGGTTTCTTTTTTTTATACAACTCCACTTGAGGTTACTGAATGGGAAAGAATGAGTTTTGTCATCAGCTGCCAATCATAGTGTTTTTAAAAGTCTAATAACATATTAGAAAAATTATGCATATACTTTTGAAGCACTGATTTGAAAGTGTATCAACTTGAACTAGAAATGTCCTTCAGAATGTGAAATAACTAGCCATCTCCCTTTGTGAAACAGTTCTGCTCATTCCACAGAGAAGCACAGCTGTAACTGTAGTCCATTACGGCACCTCCAGTTTAATAGCTCTGTCTTCCTTAATAAAGTTCAAATACCTGTTCTCGATGGTGGCTGTTCACAGACATTTTAGGTGTGTAGATAGAACATCCTCACAAGACATAAACTCCTATATGCTGCTATGGCAAATCTGTAGCAATTTTGGACTTCAGAGTCACCTCTCTCTATTGCACACCTGCAGCTGCTCAGACCTCCATGCTGTAAGCAGGGGTGCCACTGCTGTTTTAAAGGCTAGTGTCTGCTCCTCTGTTATTTACACTGCAGGTTAAGTATTTTTCACTTTAGCAGAATACTGCCAATATCACATACAGGAGTAATAAAATAAGGTGAGTAACTTATGGGTCAGTCACTGTGTCTGTAGGGCATATATGTGTCTGCCTATCTCCCTCAGTAACCATAAGGAAAATTAGCTTGTTTTCTTGTTGTTCCTTCCTAAATAGATAAATATGTATGGTCACACTGTTTAGCAATTTTGTGTTTCTCTCTGCTGCCTGCCCAATGCTGTCCAATTCTTCCTGAAATTACTGGTGACCTTGAACCCCAAGTGACGAAACAAGGTCCCTTCCAACCTATACAATTCTATACAGATTCGATGATTCTAAATATGAATCAGTTTCTATGAAGTCCAAGTATATTATGAAATGACACTTAAAAAAAAAAAAGTCCAGTAAAGAGAAAGTCTTTTCAGTTTGTTTGCCTCAAGACAAATAACATTGTTACTGCAATATTTATTTTTAAAGGACATCTTGCATTTTTACTCCAAATTCCTCTCAGAGTCTCAAGCTGTAATTAGTGTTAATCATTCCTTATTCCTGGAAAAATAACTGAGCAAAATTCCATTACCTTCCCAGCCAAAAAGGGCTTCTGCTTGCCAGCTTCTTCATACTAATGCTTTCAGCCTTGTAAATGAAATGGAAGCCACGTAAATAAAGTAGAAAACTGAAGAGAGCACTTGTGGAAATGAAGGGTGGTTTGAAGAAGTTCCATAAATGGGGGGGCATATTTCCATGGGCAGAGGCTCTACTTGAAACTTAAAAGACATAAACTATCACAGGTACAGAAGCTCTGTAGTTACATTAACACACTGCAGTAACCAAGATACTATGTAATTTTCTAGGTACCAAGCTATCACAGTGAGGAGATTTTGGGTCAGATTTTGTTCAGAGCCAGTCAACGGAGAGTATTACCAGCTGCTGCACAAGACTTTTTTTCCAGCAAGTCATGGAACCCTAGTCTTTGCGGTCGGTTGTTTTCATGTGAATATGCAGGAAAAATATGGAAAACCTACAACGTAGGTGAAGGTAAAGCATGTAAATCATGGTAGAGAGTTGCTTGGCTTTGCAAAGATGCTTAATTGACATGAATCCTCCATTTCCAGTGGTATCTTACCCTGTTAATAAGGAGTTCTTTTAGCAAAGTAGAACCTTCTAAACTTGTTTCCATGTCTGCCTGGCAGTTCAGTTCAACACAAATTGCAGCAATTGTTAAGGCCATTAAAATGTCTGATGATCATCACAGCTCTGAGTGCTGTATCTTAGTTTGAATCCTTCCATTTTCTTTAATATCCCTTATAGCCTTTCGATTTCTAGGAAATGCCATTGATTTAAAAGCATGTAAAGCAAGTGGAAAAGTTAAAGTACACTTACATAACAGTTGGATTAGGTTCTTATTTTAAATTTACCAGCAACATTCTGCAATTTTGCATTAGAGAAAGAAGATATATCTCTTTGGGCAGCTCCAGGAACAGTGCTGCAAACTTGTCTGAATGGAAAATGTTAGATTTTGTCCAAGGCAGGGATTCAACAGCCCTTTTTTCTAATCCAGTTTGCAACTTCCCATGTTTCAAAGAGCTCAAAAAATTCCTTAAACATATAAAAAAAATTTTCTCTTTTCTTTTTCCTTACAAACACTATCCTTCCTAAGATCAAATATTCACTGCTGTAGAATCCTGAAAATCAAAATCTACATTGCCACCTTTATGGCCTTTTATAAATCCCCACTTAAAACTCTGCCTTTTCTGTGATGCCTACAAATCACTGCCATCTAGTATTGTTTAGAGATCAATAGAGCTGTGGCAGTTTGAGAAGTTATTACTTGTCAGCTAAGAAATGTAACTGTTTGCTCATATATACTTAGCCTGCTCTAAATGAAAAGTTAGATAACATCACTTTCTTTGGTGAATTGAAAATTAAGTGAAATTACCTACCAATTTGAGTGCACAAAGAATACAAATTTTAGGTACTTGCCAGATACAACCATGTTATTTTACTCTTGGCAACCCAAGCTGCTGGTATAGATCTACCTATATTGGATTCCTAAATTTGGTGCTATTTACAACCACTTAGACAAGGAATGGATTTAAATTAGGCAAATCATTTTCCTTATTGTAATGTATTTTCCTCTCTTTTGACCTCATTTGATGGTTTACTTGCTTGTCTGATAATACTGAAATCTTAGTTTAAGAATTTTAACAGAGCAAGGATTGTATTTGTGTTTGCTGCTTTTTTTTGATATTTATGTTTCAAGTCACAGAATCATAGAATGGTAAGACTTGGAAAGCACCTTAGAGATCACTTAGTTCCACCCCCCCATCATAGGCAGGGACACCTCCAACTAGAACAGGTTGCTCAAAGCCTCATCCAGCCTGGCCTTAAACACTTCCAGGGATGGGGGAGCCACAGCTTCTCTGGGAAACCTGGGTCAGTGTCTCACCAGCCTCACAGTAAAGAAATTTTTCCTAATATCTAGGCTAGTTTAAACTGTTACTCCTTGTCCTATCATTGCACTCCCTGATAAATTGTCCCTCCCCATCTCTCCTGTATGCCCCCTTTAAGTATCGGAAGGTCTCGGTAAGGTCTCCCTGGAGTCTTCTGTTCTCTAGGCTGAATAATCCGAACTCTTCATACCAGAGATGCTCCAGCCCACTGATTCTCTTCATGGCCCTCCTCTGAAATCACTTCAACAGGTCTATGTCCTTCTTACGTTGGATGTTTTAAACCTGGATGCAGTAGTCCAGGTGGGTCTCACCAGAGCAAAGCAGAGGGGCAGAATTACTTCCTTCAACCTACTGACCATGCTTCTTTTGATGCAGCTAAGGATGTGGTTGGCTTTCAGGGCTGTGAGCACACATTACCAAGTTGTGTTGAGCTTCTCAGGAACCTCCAACACCCCCAAGTCCTTCTCCTCAGGGTTGCTCTCAATCCATTCTCCACCCAGCCTGTATTTGTGCTTGGGATTGACCTGACCCATGTACATTACCTGTGCATGATCACCAAAGTAAATGATCAGCAAGGTAAAGAAATTTCCTAGTAATGCATAATTAAGAGGGAATGCCAAAACAGAAAAGTCGCTATTTACCATCCAAAAAGAAAGAGATAGCCTCAGAAACTGAAGTAATAAAAATAACACTGGGTAAGAGATTGCATGCTAAAGGATTAAAAAAATAAAACTTTACAAAAAGCCAGGAATTTACTTATTTGGTAAAGTCCAAAGGAAGATAAAGACTTGCTTGTCTTATTTGATTACAACTTGACTTCAAAGCATCTATGTGCCTATGGAAAAAGTAAATGCAGTCCTAACAGATGTGAAACGAATTTTCTGTAGTAGGGGTAAGGAAAAGCTAATGTTATACAAGTCATTTATGTGATGTCTCCTAGAATATTGAATTCCATCCTTGCCACTTTTACTCAGAAAAAAAGACTTGAAGAAAGAGGATTACCAGAGCAATAGGAAGAGTGTTTAAATGAGAGAGATATTTTTGAGATCAGAAAGGAAACTTCTGGAGGAACCACAGGACATAATGGACACCACTAAAGGCTCTGTATCTCTACTTCTAGTTTCCGGAATTAAAAATTAACATGTTGATTCCATCCTGGATATTCAGCACCCATGTAGATACTTCAGCTCTCAGAAGACACTTAAATCTATGGGAGGATGTTTTGATGGAGTCTGCCAGGACAATGGTTCTCCAGCAGACACTGCTCAAACATACCTCTCCTTTCACCTGGATTCTAGTTTCTATTCCAAAATACCATGCAGCATGGCTGAGTGTTGTTGAGTAGCTATAATATTAACCTTTCAGAAAGGTCAGCCTATTCACTAGGTGGATAAAGAGGTGCACACGTAAACTATAAATCTTTCCACAGAAACCAATTAAATTCCATCAGTGCAAGACAAGGAGAGAGGCATTTTGAGGCTTTGTGCATCCTCTTTGTATGCAGTATTGCAAATATAGATTAAAGGGAATGTGATTAATCTGATCCTATTGTACAAATCTAGAAGCCAGGGCCTTAATCATAAACTGACATTCTTTGTACCTGTATCCAAGTGAAAATGCAATGCAAGGGAAAGTTCCAGAAGTACTCTCCTGAGGTGTGAGGCTTCTCTTCCCTGCAGCTGTGACAGTGTTAATAGCCATGCAGCTAATCCTTTATTGGATTGCCACAGCACAGACCCTGACTTCACACTCACCTATTTCTTCCTTTGTCTTTTTTAATTAATAATCATCAAAATGTGTCCGGATGGTTCTCCCCTCTCTTTGCTACTCTCCCAACACCCACACTCACTCACTCACTCAGCAAGGGAGAGGGAAGAAAGAAAGGCAGGGTGGAGGAGATGCCAACTTGAAATTAACAGAGAAAATTGCAGTTGACATAATGATACCACATAATCCTAGCAATTAAGTCACAGAACAGCACAGTGAGTTCATTCTCAGTGCTCACAGTGTTGCTTCCCTCTCCCTGCCTTCTGCTGCACGTAGGAAACCAGGGCATTACAGAAGGTGCCGTTCTCTTTAAGGAACCTGTTCTTAACGAATTTAGCCATACTGGCTGTCATGTATGGATGTGCAAGCTAGACAGCCATCCACCCATTCAGTTCATAGGCTGACAGCGGAAGACTTTGCACAGGAGTGGCACTTGGATTTACCCCGCGGGGGAGGGCTGAGGCTGAGGCTGCACACAGCTGTGCCATCTGTTCCAATAATACCACATTACTCTCGAAACTCAGTAATGAAGGCTCTTGAGTAATCTTTCATCAGAATGACTTCACAGCATTAAAAATGCATTTCAATACATAGCTTGTTTAAATATTTAACCCTCTTTGGCTTTGAGAGATTGATTCAGATCCACAGTGTTTATATGTGTAAGAAACATTGATTTTCATATGTAGGCCTGCATTAATTCATGAAGACATGAGCATGCACAGAGAAAGGATGAGCTGTGATAAATGGACTCTAAAACTTTGGAATGCGATTGAGGACAATTGGTCTTCTGGCTTTGATTTTCCTCAGTGTGAACTTTTCCTTTGGAAGAGATTTAGTTTGGACTAAATAAGCCAAGCACACCATGGACTGGTATTCAATTAGCTTTAATGGGAGTTGTATCATTCTCATTTACCTGCCACCCTCTTTTTCTTTCATTCACTGTC
>KZ506372.1:56562-66851 GCA_002844005.1 Limosa lapponica baueri | reverse complement strand
TAAATAACAAGATAGTGTTTATAACTCTGTCCTCACAAGTGACACCATGAATGGAGACCTCAGCATAGCCAATGCTTCCATTGACGTCAACAGCAATAATTGCATTAATAGCAAGTCATGGCAGTCGCATCAGAAATTTACCCAGGAAATACAGCATGGGACCTGAGAGCCATTGTTTCATAAAAAATAAAGAAAACCTATAATTTTATTGAAAGCAGAAGGGCACAAAAATGATATTGTTTAGAATCTACTCGAAATAATAGCCGTTATGTCACCAGGCTTGTCAACCTTTACATCAACTCAAGAAAGCTGCAAAAAAAAAGTAATCTAAGTGCTCAGACAATTATAACATTGGACTTGAGAGGTTACATGGGGTCTTACAAAGAATCTTAAAGCTGCTGTTTTTTTGTAACATTTCTCCCAACTAACTTTAAATTCAGAGCTCAGGTAAGGAGGCAATAAGGAGATTGTTAAAGGATTATAAAGTAAAATTTGATAAAATTAAATAAAATTAAATATTTTAGGTTGGTGTTTCCATGCTAAGGAATAATTTTAATTCTCAAGTCTGCAGTTACGTGTGAAGAAACAGAACAGGAAGAGAGGTAGGTAGGAAGAATTGGAAGTATTGCCTGGTTTTAATTCAAATCTTGTTGGAAATGAAGAAATCGTGCCGCTTAGTCTCTGTGCTCATCTGTTTTGTTTCTTTGTTGGCAATAAATGCATTTTAATCTGAGCCTTGGAATCCTTCTGTCTGTTGACATGGATACCAGCCACAGTCTTGGTCTCTATCAACAAAACCTTTACCTCTTTCTTAGCTGCTGCAACGATTGGACAGATGTTTATCTTGTATTGGGGAAATGAAACCAGTGTTTGTACAGTTTCTATCTGAGCCAAAAGATTAACTAAAGTTCACTTCAGGTTCACTAGCAACTTGGCCTAGATTTGCATCAAAAAAGTATTTTTTTGTGACTTACACAAGTCTGATGGATTTTATGGTTTGGGACATAAAAAAAAATAAAGACGTAGATGACCAACTCAATTCTAGTACTTCCTATCACCAAAAAATAGGTAATAAACAACTAAGAGGGTCAGTTTATGACTGACCCAGTTAAACAAAGTAGAAATGAAAGTATGAAGTGTCTTCTCAGAAGAGGACTCATAGAATCATCAAGTAGTATATCTTCCCACTAAAAACATAACATTACACAATCCTTTTAAAACAGGTTTGCTTTTCTTTCAAAAGTGTTTATGTTTTCTTGACATTCTTTTTTATCTTCACTTTTCCTATTTGAAAGCTGATTGTCAAAAACCTTCTTCCAATGTCCAATTTCAGTGTATTATTGCTTTCACAAAATGATGGATCTCTCTCTGTGACCTATCAGCACATCCCAAAGCCTTAGTAACATTTACATACCCAGAAATACTTGCCAGGAAATCAGCATAAAACTGAATGATGGCTGCCATGGAACTGTTGCACTGACATAAATCAACAGCAGCACTAACAGTAATTGTGACATGTCATTCTCAGCCCTTGTTATTAGAGTGGTGTAGCCGTATCTGCTGAAACCACCCCCAGGCTACTGTGGCTCCATGAATTGCTGCTAATTCCATTTTGTAATGATACTGGGACAAATTTAATCACTTCAGAGGCTGAGGATGACAAAACTTTATTTAACCTAGAGGCACAGGGATCTGCGTGTCTCAACCTCCAGCTCTCAGAAGAAACCACACAGCTTTTTCCCAGCTTTGAGGCATCCATCTGCCTGCATGCCTTGGTTTTGCGTACAAAGAAGAATTAGCACCCAAGGGTCCCACTCTCCTACTGCCCTCTCGTCAGTGATGGTCAGTGCTTGATACTTGAGAGCAGCAGACTCTGACATGCAGCCAGAAGAACCAATTGTTTAGTATTATACTTCAGGGAAAAAGGGGTGAAAATGTCTTTCATCTTTCTTAAACAATTCATGCCCTGAAGCAGGTGGGTTGAGATCCCCTGTTGTTTTATCCTTGCTAGTGTCACTCATTCATAACTACTGGATTTTTCATGATGCTTCACCCTGTGAGATTACACTTTGACTTCCTAGAATACACATCCTATTCTGGCACAGTCAAGTGTTTACTTTGAGCGTTTTACTTTACTTTGAGACAATGGCTTTACTGCAGATGACCCAGGCTCTCACTCAAGTATTGATCCAAATACCCCTTATTCCAATCACACACAGGCATTTCTCATGCAACTTAAACTGAGAAAGTTTTATTCTTTCAACCTTACTCTGAGTATTAGTTTGGTCTATGCCTTGGTTCAACTTGCATGTTAGATGTTATAAAATTCACACGTTCTCATCTCTCTAACTAGATCTGAATGTAGAATTGTTTCTTTGTCTATATTCCAGCCTGGTTTTCTAAGTAAATAAACCTGCTAAAATAACATTCTGTATTTATGTGTGCTTGTTTGGTTTTTTCTCTGTCAGCACTCCCTCTTCAATGGCTTGTGAACCTGTTACTCAGATTTGTGCACAAGTAACAAAGAAGGCATTTGCAACTGTTAAATTCTAATATGTTCCATGAAAATAATTTTTGAAAAAAAGAAAAGACATCTTATTAATTCATATCATCATCTGAGGGGTAAGATCAAAAAATCTATCCTTAATAGTCACACTAGAGCTTATATGGGAAAAGTGAGCTATGAGACTTTTCCAAATTTCAAATAGTTTTTTTGCAATCCTTAGCAATAAAAGCCAGCAATACAAAGTGACTGCAATCAATGTTCATACTTTACAAGACATCAGAAAGGCCATCCAAGAAACAAAGCCATGCTGCACAAGGTTCTATTACTTATGCTGCTCACATGTTTCTTCCGTATCAACTGCTGCAGGATTCCAGACCAGATTTTTGCAATCTTCCTTCAGAGATCAAGAAACAGTAGTGTGGTTGGTATTTTCATAGTTATGTAAAGGAAGAGGAGCAAATTATATGAGCTGTCATCCTTCTTTAGCCTGGTTAGGATCAGACCCATTACAGTAATTCTTGGTATTTACACAGCACTTTTCACTCTTAGATTTCACAGCGTTTTTCAAGGAAGTAGAAGAGTCATTGATGAAACTGTATTCCCGTCAGGAATGTACAGTTCACTCAGAAATTAAACACTTGACAAAATTGGGTCAGTGTAATATTGTTCCGAAGAAAAATGAAATAAAAGCTCTCACAATTCAAAATACTACATTTTGACATTGTTGAAATAAGCTATTTCTTTCTTTTTGGCTCTTTCTTCTGAAATTACTTTCCATTTCTGTGTTTTAATATTGCATAACACACCATACAGTACTGTTCCATAACATACTACATGATAATACAAATGATAAAAAGTCAATTGAAATGTTTCAAATGTGTCATAACTATCTAAACCAGATTTTTTCTTGATGAGAAATTAACAATTTCAGTTCTCCTTTCAAGCCATATCCAGCTGAAATTGGCAATTCTGTCAGTTTTCATTAAGTTGTAATTACATCTTCTGTATAAGCAGTGTAAGTATACTTATTCCTGTTTCACAAATGAGAAATTTGAGTCATGGAGAAGAAAAGAATTGAAGCTCAGAAAATAGATGTTGGCAGAGCCGGAGGCAGAAATTCTAATTCTGAATAGGACCAAACATCTAGGGGTTATCTGTGTAGGCAATTTTTTTCCAAATTTCAAATATTTTTTTCTTGCAACTCAGAGCAATAAAAGCAATATTTAATTATTTGCTTATTACTCAACATCTCACTAAACTGATCAAATCCAGAACCTTTACCAGCCCCAAATTCGGAAAATTGATCTACTACATCAAAGAATGAAAGTCCATAGAAGTTCTGTCTGGAACAAAGAGGATTTGTACAAAAGAAACTTTACGAGAACTCCAAGGTTTTCAAGTTGGTATGTCAGCTTTTTCAAGTGAAAAACAATTTATTCTGAATATCGCCAGCTATATTCCTAAATCTTAGTACTTTGTTCCCTGCAGGATTTAAAATCATGACTTCTCTACACATTCATGGAAAGAAGTAAGATCATCAAGTGAAATATGCAGTAGAAGCTGATTTGAGGGCGGTATAGCAGTTTCCAAAAGCAGAATTCTGATCCACGTTGATCTGATATGATAAGTTAATTAAATTTGTAGAAAATCCAGGAAAGCAAATCAAGAGCAATAAAGAGGCGTCATCAGTATTCAAGAGGTGTGGCTGAGAAGCCTGCTGATTACATCTTGGTGAACTTTTGAGTTCATATGCTAAGAAGAGGATTCAGTCTGTTAGCAGCAAACTGCATTGCCATCGTTTCACTTAGGCTTCCTTGGTTTGTTATTTCTTTTTTTGGAGAAAATAAAAAGCTTTTTCTTGAAGTTTTTTTGATATAAACATTTTGGATTTTCCTTCTCAAAAAGCCTGTTCAAATAAAAACTGTGTTTCAAAATTTCTTTATATCCAATTTTGTTGTTGAAAAGGGTTGAAAAGGTGGATAGAAACCAACATTTACTTCAAATTAAAAAAATATTTTTAACACTTGAATTTGTCAAAATTTTCAAACAAAAACTATATCTGGCTCATCAAATATATTTCCTTTTTCACAAGATTTGTGGAAATATTATCCAAGCAAAAAATAAATCCATTACTCTTTTTTCAATAAGTTCATTCTATCTTCATATACTTGAATGTTGTCTAGAATGTCTAGCTGAAGAGGAACAAATCCCTCACTTTTTAAATTTTAAATGATATATAGCCTGTGCTCTTTAAACATGCTTCTGTAATGTGAGTTTATGTTGAATACATGCAGCAAAGTTTATATGTATGTTTTACTGAATGTCTCTGACCGTGTGTAGACCCTAGGTGTAAAGGTGCAGATGTGGATCTCAGGTTGGCTTTTGACCTGTACATATCTAGATGCAGTTTCTAAAGTGGAGACTGCTATGTGTTTACACAATGTATGGAGAAATAGCTCTGGGATGCTAAGGCCTGTCTCTCAGCGTGTATAATTTCTGGTGAACAGACTGTTTGTGGAGGTCTTTGGGAGTGAGGGGACAGGCTTCATTTTGAATTGGGTGTATGCAAGTAAAAGATTTTCCAGCAATTATTTTTAATTCATCTCCATGAGATGTGTAAAGGCTGAGTATTGCTTTACACCTACATTTTTCATTGCTGCATAAAGAAAAAGAAAGAAAAAAGAAGAGAAAATAAGAAATGTTGTCTTTTAGATGATAATAAACTCCCTGTGCTAGAAAGGAGCGTTAAATCTCTCCATCTTAAAACCTGTCCGTATATCAAATGTAGGTGGTATTTACAGACTAAAGAATGGTGACATTTACAGAGAGAGAGTTTTAGCCACAGATCAAAGCCTTATGTTGGAAGACACTCCTCCATTTGGAAGTCACTATGGACCATATCCAGACCGCCTACGTTCAATTTTAGTCCCAGTCCTCTTATTTTTCCCACAATAAGCATACAACCTTGGAAACAGATGTAACCTTCTGAATACTGAAGAGATAGTGGTGCCCACAAGGAAGACTTAATTCACCCCCTGGTTCAGACACTTCCAGGCCTTAAGTATCTTCCTATGCAGTGTCCAGGAGCCTAGAAGTGTCTGCACTCCTTATATAGTCAATAGAAAGAATCAAGTAACTCAGCGAAGAGTTCCAATTACTTGTTTGAGGTCTGGTTTCTAAGGGCTGCGGAGTCTGAATAGGCTGCTAATATTTTTTCTTCTATTCATAACTAATCTTGCAGACTCCCTAGCGAAAACAAGATTTTTTCCATGTCAAAATGTCTATACAAAACAGTCCCATATATTAAGCCAGTAATTACTTCTAATACATGGTCTAGGAGTACCACTGAAATTTCATTTTTGGCATCTGTCACATTTTTCTCTTTCATCTGCCCAGCCCCTGGAATCAGGTTTTTTTCAGCACAGATTGATACAGAGGCTTAATTTTCAAGGTTTCCTGCAATGCCACCCCTGTTCTGTTTAGCTTGTAAGAGCTGAGTGATATGTAAACTTCAGCTGGGTGTACACAAAACTTGAAGTTGTTGAGTCCTCTGAAGTCTGAAAATCCACATTGTGCCAGGTCTCTGGGGCTGTTTACCACTGGACATTAATGTGTTTAGGAGAAACCACTTGCCTTACCTTTTTACTAAATGACTTTTTTGCATGGTTGCATTGCTACTCAGGAGCATAAGGCTCTCTGCCTATGCAATCTGTCAAAGCAAAGGGATGAGCTCAAGTGAGTTCTGAGAGAGGAAAAGCCACTGCTGACAGGGTCCTAAGTTTAGTGTATTAAAAGAGGAGATTGGGATCAATCTGTGTCATCCTTTAAAACATTTCTAAAATGGTGTCTAGAACAAGATGAACCTCCATGATCTTTTACTGAGGCAATTCCTTATGATTGACTTGTTATTTTGCCATCTTTTCTTAGCTAGCCATATGGTCTTTCTTACAAAAGATTTGTCATATAAAACATTGCAAAACAAAAGCTAGGTGAGTAAACAAGGCAAGGATCTTTCAATTGTTGGAGTAGAGAGATTGTGACATCCAGAAAGTCAGTCATCCACTTTAAAATAAATTCCTAAATTAAATTAAAGCATCCAGTTAGCTCCATTGACCACATGCAGAAATGGTCTTCTATACAACTTTGAAGACTAAATTCAGGTGAGATGAAACATGCCTTCAAGAAACTGTATGATAATTCTGTAAACCATATCCTTTTGTACTCCCTCTCTCCCCCGCTGTTTCTTGTGCTCACTTGTCACTTCTCATTTCCATGTCATGTATCTACACTTAGACAGTAAGCTCTTTGAAGCAGAAACCAGGACTGAATACTTGTCTCAACACTGAATAACTGGCTTAATCTACTAGCAGAATAGGTGGCTGTAGAGTGCTCAAGACACTCTAAACAAATTAACCATGTATGATTAGGGTTTTATTAGAAAATCTGCTTTCCCTTTCCAATATACTAGAGAAAATTCCACAGTTTAGGATGTACTAAGTTTATTTTTTAAAACTGACTACAGTTTTAACTCTTTGGGGTTTTTAACCAAGTTTAGCTGTGAAACCATAGTTCTATATAGATTTATTACTGTAATAAACAGCAGAGGACTCATGATCCTGACAACTCACCATAACACCACACTACAACGGAGTGAAGCCAGAGGCCTTGGGACTATGAGGAACGGTAGAAGGGTTGGGTTAACACACCACCACAAAAAAAAAAGTAAAGCCTAAGTGTTTTACAACTTTATAACTCTGTTGTCATTACTGTTGAAACTTTTTCTGAACAAAATTATTCTTTTTCTGTAATAATTAGATTTGAACTCATAAGACTGGTGAGATTTCAATTATACAAGCAATAAATTCTTGGCTTTATGTAGAGATAGATACAAAAATATATGACATTTTCAGTGTTCAGATTTTCTTTAGATTAACTGAAAGTGTTTCAATAAACAAAACTCTGACTCTAACCTAGCTAATGGTTGAAGTATTAACCTGCAAATTCTCAGAGCATCCAGCAAGTAACATCCAAAAGTACTAAAACTGGACCTAAGTGCAAGACCTCACAGTGTCCTTAGGGATTCCTCCTCCCCTGTATAATTTCTATAGTAAGATTTATGAGACAACGGTAAAGACCTGCCCTTGGGTCAGGTAACACCTGAATATGAATGTAAATACCTTCTTTTTATCCAT
Organism: Limosa lapponica baueri; assembly: GCA_002844005.1. Classification (NCBI taxonomy): domain Eukaryota; kingdom Metazoa; phylum Chordata; class Aves; order Charadriiformes; family Scolopacidae; genus Limosa; species Limosa lapponica. Next base: position 59,153 of record KZ506372.1, on the reverse strand, counting down.
CGGGTATCTTTATGTCAAAATCTTATGCCCAGAAAATATCTTCAGGACACACGTTTTGTTTGAAGAGCAAATGAAGACACAACACTACTTTTCTAGAGAAGGTTTTATAATTTTTCCTCTGAATACAGAACTTTTAAATCATCAAGATCATTATTTCTTTGATAAACAGTTGTAATAGTTTTATTCATGGGAAGGAAGTCATATACAATCCTCTAAATTCACCCCTACATAACATAACTTTGGCCAGACAATGTATTTTATTCCATGATTAGAAGAGGAGTCTAGGATGATTAGTTCAGCTTTAGTCATCATGTTTTACATGCCTACATTTAGGTGAAAGGAACTCTAACTGAAGTTTATGAGGCTTTTTCACCTTGTTCCATCTGTCCTGGATTCTCAGTTAGACTTGAGGGGAAAGGAAAAACTGCCTCATCAGTAAACGGGCCCAGATAATGGTAACAGCTCTAGAGACCAAGAGGAATATTTCCAACAGAGCACAGAAGCTTTGTGACCTTCTGAGAGGTTTAGATTCCAGACATACTTCCGGTAAGTACTTAAACTTTGTGTGTATATTGGAAAAAGTTGCACATTTCTTCCTTTATAACCATGTGTACGCTTTCCTCTCTCAAAATATCATCCTGGCATTTCTTGCTGCGAGGGACCACATACAAATAGTTAGAGAGATATTTTGTTAAGGCTCAAAAAGCCCATAATAAGCATCCAATCTGACCTCCTATGTAACATAAGACAAAAAATTTTACCAAGTAAATCTTGCATGAGGCCTTGTTCCTGAATGCGCTAGAGGCAGTCTTTTAGAAAGACATCTAGGTCACATTGTCAGCACTATTCCCTGAGGCTCCTCACTCTGTTTCACATATCTGACTCCCCAGAACATCAGCAGGGGCTTTGGAAAATCATCAGACAGTGCTTTCAAACCTAGATACTTGCACTGTGATTATAGCTTCCAAAAACAGTGACACAGACAGCAAGCAAGGGGAGCAGGTCCACCCTTATTTTCTGAAAGTCTTGCAACAGAAATACTAAGTCTTACAGATTCTCTTTATTGCAGAACAAGGGATGTAATTTAGCATGTAGAACTCCCAGGAAGGCAAATGACTGAAAACTAATTGTTTTTCCCATTACAGAGAACATCAGTGATTGTACCAGTGTCAGTTGCTTTCAGAAAAGATTCTAGACAAACATTTGTAATGTGTGGCAATAATAATAGTAATGATATATTGCATTTGTACAATGACATCCATCTTGACAGATATGAAAGTGCTCTAAAATCTTGGTGATCTGTTTCTTTCATATGGCTGGCCCAGACTTTGGATATTTGGATGACAAATTGTGATCATAGCTAGCAAAGAAGGACTGGACAAATCTCCCTAACTTTGCTGACTTGTGTCCAAAAACTTCTTGCTATGGTGTTATAGAAGCATCCCAAAATTTCTTTGCACAGATAACAAACTTAAATGAACTTTAAGTTCTTTAAATTTTCTAACTAAATCCAAACAAACAAAATGAAAGAGACAACAGGGGTAGCAGAAATAATGTTCCAGTAACATTTAGCAAATTGTAGGTTTGATGTACCTGCTGTGGCAATTATTACCACACAACAATACATAAGAACAATGAGACATAAGAATGATGATTAAAAAGTGTGCTTACACTCATCCGTGCACGAGGGAAGGTCTCTCACTCAAGGGTACCCAGAAGCTGTAATTGCTCACCCAAAGGGGTGAGGTCTCACTCAAGGATATCCAGAAGTATTCACTCACCAAGGAGGGTGAGGATGCTCAATCTTGGGAAGTCACTTTGGACAACATCTTGATCCAAAAGGAGGGTTTCTGACCACTGACCCACTGCTCTGAGGAGAACCATTCAAAGGGATTCTCTGGTGGGAACCCCATTTTATAGCCTGGTCAGATCTGAACTGTGGTCTTCTATTGGTCATGGTGTCAAGGCTCCTCCAGGCTGGGAACCTCATCTGTTGACCAGGGGTCCCACCTTCTTTTTCCCACCACTCCTGGTCTGCACTTGATCAGGGTGCATATATGCAGCAGCTATACTGCACTGCCAGTATCCCAAAAGCAAGGGCATGAAAGAGCTGGAGGTCGTGATGTAAAGAGCCTTAACCCTTGTTGGGCGGAGGCTCCTGTCACGCAAGGCTCACTTGTTTGTCTTTTTCAGTCAAGTATTTCCTATGGTCAACTTTAATACTTAAAGATATTTAGCATCTAAATCTTCCAGGATTGAAGGAAAGACAGTTTGTTCAGTACCACCTTTGTTCAGCTCTAAGTTTTATCATAGTATAATTATTTTAATTGCTGCTGCCAGTGGTTATTCACAGCTTTGCTACTATGATATACAACGATCAGTTATTACTTTGACAATGATTATTGCTGCTATGTGTGCTATGTGTTTCAATTCTTGTTGCTGTTGTGTGAATGTTAAAATTAAAATTATAATAAAATTAATAGTAACATTAAAGATAATAATAATATTCTATGGAGGAGCATACTTCATTAAAGAATCCTAATGCTGTCTCTTTTAACAAGGCTTCCTAACAATCCAAGAGGTAAGCATAC
>KZ506372.1:15045-26736 GCA_002844005.1 Limosa lapponica baueri | reverse complement strand
TTTTTTTTTTAAGAACTTGTGGCTTTACACTCCCTGTCTTAAACTTTTACGCCCTTACCCACTTTAGATTGGCATGCAGGACATTTCAAGCAGTGGAGCATTAAACTTCTTGTTCTTCTGTACTTTGGGATGGTGTGTGGCTCTCCATGTATGGCTATCTCTGTCTATGCAACCTTTGACTGTCTCTATCCAATCTTCAGCTTAAAATGTGTCATACTATTAAACTGTAAATGAGAGACTATAAATTTTTAAATCTTGGGAGGGTCATTTGATTTGGGGAGATAGAAATAAACTGCACTTTGTCTAAATATATAAACCTTGAACAAAGCTTATGGAAACATGCTTGAGTGGTATCAGAGATACTCAGAGGTAGCAGTACTGCCTCTTCCGTGGTCATGGTTCTCCAGTACAGCTTCATAGTCCTGCAGGGTAATTCAAAAAGAACAGAAATTAGTCTTGAGGAGGGGTTATTTTGCTCTTTTTTTTAGTCCCTTTCACAAGCTACCAAGTATTTCTGGTGTCTGAACATACTAATTGATATAAAGTTCTGTGGCATCCTCCTGGGAGTCACTTACCATGTATCACAGATGGCCTCCTGGGAGATGCGGATCTCAGCTGCAATCCTGTGAAGAAAGGCTAAGTGATCCTCTACCTTAGATGAACTGTGATCAAGACAGTCTATAATACAAAGAGAAAGAATCTCAGGACACCTGATACAAGCTGCATAGAATAATGAAATACGGAATTGCAAAGTAACTAATGTAAATGATAAAAAATACACTCTTAAGACTGTTTGATACCTCCCTTTGAAGGTTTCAAATGAATAGAAAACTGAGTTTGTTGGGACAGTCTGCTTTTCAGTATGACTGATTTTGAAAAAAAGATATTTTATTATACTTTTCATCAAAAATCTTCTTCAGAATTGTTGTCTGCACTGTTATGGAAAAAAATCCATAAATCTGTAAACATTTTGAATGATCAGTAACTGAACAGGTGAAAATAGCTGGGGTTTTGGCAGCCAAAAATCATTATTTTGATAAAAAAAAGAAGTAGTGTTCTTTTTATAAGTACTGAACTTGTAAGTAACATTTTCATAATTTTAATATTTTAGAAAAAATAGCTTTGAAAGAAAGGATTTTTTCTTCATTAAATACATCTTAATAACCCAAAACAATATTTTGAATAAAGAAAAAGAAAAGCCAACTTTCTGTGTCTTGTTGGGTCTATTTCAAATCATAGCAAACATATTTGCATAATCTTAGTTCAGTTTGGCCGCCTCCTTCCCATGATAAGATAATGACCATCAGGCAATGAGAATTCAGACCTTTTGAGTCTATGACCCTCTTTCATCTCTAAGTTAAATGACCTGTATGCAAAACCTATCATTACATTTCAGAGCGATGTATACTTCACAAACAAGAATTATGTTGATGGCTAGATAGTTATTCCTTGCCTTTGATTTCCATTTAATTTTAATTATTACTGGAGAAGCCTTTCACTGGATGTCTTGGTGAGACGTTGGCTCCCAGCTTGCAAAAAATGTATAACTTTTTTTCACATTTCCTAGGAGCCAAGATGATCAAATGAGGACAGCACTGACTTCTGACTTACTTCAAGATATATGATAAGTTATTATGATGTGTCACTTAATCATACTCAAGGGTGTTAATATTTTGTGACAAGCCATGAATGATAAGGTGCTGTAACTCAGAAGTTACCTTCTGTCACAACTATCAAGTAGGACATGAAATCTGGTCCCACTGGTAAAATTTACTTATCTACCTACCTAATTTAGGACCAAGACTTCAATATACTGTTGCTGTACTGTCCCAGGGAAGTATCATGTTAATAGAGTAGAAGTTAAAGAATTCTAGTTTGATTTCTTTACACATCAGTTGTGAGTTTAGCCACTGAATTTGAGTGTGTTGTTCTATGCACCAAATTCTATTCCTTCACCATTTAGAGGAAAAATCTATTGAACAGAGAAAGAAAGGTCCATTCCTATATACTCCTCTTGAACAAAATGAATTTCAGATTTCACTGACCCAAACAATGTCAATGTGGTAGAGAAGTACAACCAAGTACAATATTAGATCTCCACAGACACGGGAGAAGAAGCAGAGTTCTTTGAAATAAAACTGCTACAGAGGAATGTAAAGAAAATTGTTCTTCTTCCTCTTAGTACCTGAGTCATGGAGCAAACAAGAAAATTATTATGTATGGGGGTAAATATTTTTTTTTTCCATGATTAACATGCCAATCTTGTGTAACCTGTCATAGATAGTAACATCATCCAAAAGTATACATTAGCTACAAAATTTTTTTTTTCATTTCTAAAAATTACATTTGTTGATAGTGTTGAATTGTTGATGAATATTATTATAAATCCTATGAACAAGGATTTCTATAGCATTTTAAGGCAATTTCAAGTAATGCCAATGGCTGATGTAATCATCAGGTCCTAATCTAAAAATAAGATAGAAGCTTGCTTTCCTCTAAAATCATCAAATTTGCTGGATGGGAGGACTGAGGGTAGATGAGGTACTAATGCTATGCATTAAGACATTACCAAAGTTTCTATGATCTCAGGGTCATAAGTAACTTTCAGATATAAATTCCTTGGTTGAGCTCATGGCATTGGAAAATAGCATTAAGGACATGCCAGTCTGTATGGAACAGAAATTATAAAGACCATTTTGCCAAGATCCACCCTAATAAGACAACACATATAGTAAAAGTATAAAATTATTTCATGAAAAATGACTCTTCTAAATAGACAGTTGTCACTACCCAGACTAACGTCTGTCATAGAAAAGACAAATATTTTGAATCTGAACAAACCTTAATCTCAGAAATTAAGGGGTCCAATAAAACAACCTACATCTGTGACTCTGGAGAAGATCCTGACTACTAAACTCAATAGATAAGCTTCAGAGGGAGAGGAAGGGTGTGATTAACATAAAAATTTGTATCTTAAAAGAGTCATGAATTCAGTTTCTCTACCAAAACCAGTAAAAATATCTCCTCAAATATCTTTGAGCATCTAACCTGGTCTTCACTGTTCTTTCTCCATAAAGCAGGGCTGGTGACAAATCCCAGCCTCCTTGGACGGATCTGCTAAGATTTGGCAGCATTCAGGTATTATAGCAGTGATTTCAGGCAAGTTCCTTGGATGGAAATCTCTGTACTGCTCTGAACTACTCTCACTATTAACTTTGTGTCTGAGTAAGGTGAGACCTGATTTGACTAACCAAATAGTTGTGGCCAGGTAAATTCAGTTCAGTTCAGCAAACCCTTTTTGGTTTGCTAATATGAGTGATTTGATCAACCTACATAACAACTCAAGTACAAGGGAGCTTCTTTAAAGATGCTGTTCGAACTTTTACATGTGGCTTTTAACCTCACTGTAGGTCAAACAGAAGTCCCAAGGCCATATGTTTTCCTGACACTGTCAGGGCACTAGGATATGGTTCCACATTTTCTGGTCTACGCCCATCTCTCTTCCAAATACATAAAGAATAATAGAAGGAGGTCAGGGGCCAATTATTCTAATTAATCATCAAGTTCAGAACAAGAAGTAATGGGATGAAGCTGCAACAAAGGGGAAATTTAAGTTAATGATTAAGACAAACTTTATAACTATTAGGATAGCTGGAGCCATGGAACAAACTGCCAAGGGAGGTCACAGAACCACTTTCACTTAAAAGCTTTCAAGGGCGGACTTATAATCAGTCTAACAGTAATGGCTTAAAGAAAATGAATTCAGTCTTGCTGTGAAGCACAAGAACAAGATATGTCACCCACTAGGGTCCCTATTCCAGCCCTAATGATTCAATGCTGAATCTATGGGGAAAAAAAAAAAAAACCAAACAAAACCAAAACAATTCTCTGTTCTTACAGAAAAGAAGTCTGATGAGAGAAAGGTGCTGATGCATATCTTGACTAATACTCTGATAATGTTCTCAGCATGTCTAACTGGGTGTCCCTATACCTGAGAGGTTTTAAAGAATATTAACAGTGAGTTCACCCAATACTTACAATTTTTATCCAAGCATCTCAAACCTGGTTGCAAGCTTTGTGAAGCTCGATTAACCTATCAAGCTTCACAACAGGAACATGTTGTGCCCAGGTGATTATTGAGACAAAAGCATCTGTGTCATAAGACTTGAGGATTTATTTCTAAATCATAATAAATAGCTTGAAGCAGTGCCAAATTCAGGATTGAGTTGAAAAGATTGAGTGTATCAGGGAAAATGGGTGCTACCTTAAAGGCAGATAGACAACTAATAGTCTACCCTTGGTCCCCTGGGCCATGTCTGCAGAGCTAGCTGAATTGGGCTCGGTGTAAAATTCGTGTGGGTGAATGCCTCACGGTCGCTTTTCTAGTTGGTTAATTCTTGGGCCAAACAAGGCATTACTGACAGTGTAATTTCTTTAGCTCACTGGATAAAGGAAAACCTCTTTCCACAAAGCAAGCCCTGGGAGTTCCTTATATTAATTCCTACAATGAGTCCAAAATCTATGTTTGAAGTAGGAAAAGAATAGCAAACCCATTTTAAGAACACCCAGAGATGGAAAATCTATCATCATCTTTGGTAAATAGTTCCCGTGGTTAATCATCTTACCCTTTAAATCTATGCTTTATTTTCAGTTTGAATTTTGTGGCTTTAACAACCAGCCTTTGAACATTGCTGCAACTTTGTCCACAATGTTCTGTACGTAGATACTTACAGACTAATCAAATCTCCACATGTGTTTTACCTCTGCCAAGTCAAATCAAATGAAATACTGTATTCATAGGGGGACATGTAAGAAAAAATTATGCCTGAACCCTGGTGTGAAAATGACTTTACAAAGGGAATCTGGAAGAGTGGCAGTTACAGCCATGTTTAAAAATTGGGTCACTCCCTCCTTGTATTATCCTTCTGTTTGTGTAGTCAGCTTTAATTCTTTTCTTCCCTGGATTAGTAATGGCACGCTTGGTCCCAATTGTTTGTTTACACCCAGCTTACCAAGCAATCTAGAGAGCTCCAAGTAAGTCATCTATTTTGCTCATTATTTACTGTTATACCCAAATTTATGTCATCTGAAAATATTCTCAGTAATGATTTTCTGTTTATTATTTTTTCCCTAGGTCCTTGTTAAAACTATTTAATAATGATAGTTATGAACCGTGACCTCTCTGGAATTCTACTGAAAGAGTTTTTGAGGACTTGATTGCTCATTTTATGTGATATTTTGGGATCCAATACTCAGTATTTTTTTCATCTGTGCAAAGTAAGCTACATTAATTATTAAAACCAGCACTACCAACTCGCTGTTCCCCTTCTTCTTAGAGAACTGTTCTAACTTCTTGTTGCAAGAATGTTCTTATAGTCAGCCAACCCTTGGCCAGAACTTTTTATTTGCTTACCATAACATCAGTCTTTCCAAGATATAATGACTGATGCATTAAAAATTAATTTAGTCTGCTTCACAATATCTGATCATAAAAAAACAGTTATTAGTCTTTTTTATATGGATAAAAAAAAATCTATGTGCCAAATATTTTCTACACTTTTTCAGCTTTCTTCAAATGCCTTTAGTTTTCCGAAAAGATCAAGTGCAGATGAGAATTTTTAAAAGTGTCAAAGAACACTTTTATCCTGGCTATTGCATAGCAGCAGCAAAAAAAAAAGGGTGGGAGTATGCAGAAACAACAGGTCTGGTGAGCATCAAGGGCAGCCCATAGAAAGACAAGGTCCGGAAAATACAGGCCATCCTTAGAACAGAGGAGGCAGAAGATACTTCCTTCCCTGTTACTGTAAAAGTTCTTATCTTCTTATGGTCAGTTTGATTACACCAAAAACATGCTGCAGCTCCAGGTCAGGGGAAAAAAAAAAAAAAGACAAAAGAAATCACATTAAAAGCATAGATACAGCAACCCTTCAAACAGAACAATTATGTCAAACTTGAGAGACTGGACACCAATCAGCAATGTGACAATTGAATCCATTGCTGCAGACAAAATGCTGTAGTAAACGTTCAAGAGACAGGGAAGGGAGAAGGGAGGAGGAAAAGAAGGAGGGAGATATTCAGTTTGATCACATTAGGATTGATTTAAAGATTGTTTGGGAGCTACTTTCATTTTCATTTTAATATTATTAGGAGATAGCAGCATGTAACAGGCTTTGACACCAAATGCTATGCTTTGCATCGGTTGCAGAAGTTGCCTGGGGAAGTGGGGGGGAGTGCGGAGGAATTGATCAGATTCTTTCTTTTTTCACATGGGAGGGAAAAAGTTGTGTGACATTTACAAAGTCATCTGTCACCTGAACAGTGGGCTGGAAGACAAGTTCCTACGTTTCACGCTTTATATCTTTTTTTAACCCATACACATCCATTTTCATTGGCCTGAACTTAAAGGGAACACTCTGTTTACTTCCAGTGATGAAAATCAGTTCCTTCTACTTATCCACCCATTGTTTGTCTATCTCACCGTTCATTCCTTCATTCCTCTAGTGTGTTGTTGTCTTTTCACCTCAAACCCATCATCTGTAGGTTTTCAGATGAAAACATGGAGATCACACCTGTTACTAACCACCAGTCTATAATGAAACCTTGTCAATAGATGTTGAAGCATTTTACACTTAATTCCAATAATGGGGTTTGAGATTTATGACCTGTCTTGTTTTGGGGTTTTGATTTTATTTTTGATGAGGAATCTGACAGAGGGAGACACAGAGTGTATTGACTGGTGTTAAATGGTGACATAGTCAAAAAGGATCTGTTGTATCCCAATTCTGTGCTCTGCATCAGAGATTATGAACATACCTGTAAAAGATATCTAATAGTACTATGGTTTGACTTTTAAAGAGTCTTACTTTATTTTTTTTATTTTTTTCCAGTTGCTTGAACTTTTTTTCATTCATTTCATCTCAAATCTCAGGACAGTCTGTCCAGTGATTCAGCATTAAAGGCTGATCAGAGTTACACTGCTGAAGGAGGAAGGGAGGTGACTAAAGATGTTGGTGGATATCTGAGATGGGTTTATCAGTGCTGAGTATTACAGGAGAGCCTAAAACACTGGGGGACCAGACAGGGTGTGAGGCATGTGTCACTATGCAATACTTCAGGTTCTACATTCAGGTTTTAATTTGCTATTCTTCATGTCTTCTTAATGCAGGGGGTTCTCACATTGCCCGTGGCGATTCACCTGGATATCGGTTTAGGATTTACTGTTTGGGTTGAGGAGTGAAAATTTCACTTCTTCCTCCATTTGGAAGCTACAGGGATTAGAAAGGGGATGGAGGAGAGGATCTGGGATGGAACAGTCCTTTCTTTTCATGGCTAGCAAATAGCTGGGAGAGTGCATAGGATTGATGGACCCCACAAAAATGTTGAAATGAGTATAGCATAAGCAGCTGGAAGTTTCTGAAAGGCATTAATCTTCTTTCCTTTCCTCAAATATAGCATCTAGGATATCAGATACACTCATGACCCCCCACCAGAACTGGCCTGCAGTGGCTTCTTGCTCTAAATGTGGAACAGCTTCTCCGGTGATAACACTGTGCATGGCAAGCAGGATAAGAAATCAGTCAGTTTATGGATCGATGGTACATTGCCAGTCACATCCCAGCCTGGGGGAACATGCATGTTTCTGTTAAAGTCAAACACCTTCCCAGAGGGAACCTACATGTCTCATTTTCTCGTGGAAATCATAGGTCTCATCAGTGCAGTAATTCAGTATGTCTCAAATATTTCAGATTAGACAGGACAGCTATAATCTTTTTCTTTTTCTTCTTTCCCAGAGGAGGGAAATTGCTTGATTTGCTGAGCTGTGTCTGTGGCTGTTTCTCTATAGGTACTTATGTGAAAAAATTATTGAGGTAGAGTTGTTTTGCACTTGGCTTTGAATGTGGTTTGTCTGAAAGCATTGGCCAGCCTAGAAAAAACAGCATAACTTGAAGGAACTAACTGATCAGACAAGATACAAATAGAGGGACCTTTCCCGTTATTATTGCAATGACTGGTGGATAGAAGGCTAACTTCTTATCTTAATTATTTCTGTATATCCCAGAAGCCTGGGGATCATGGAGAACAGAACTCAAGACCCAATTTATTGCTTTCAGTTGCTGAAAAATCTTATATTTTCCTGGGTGGACGACATTGTTACCAGGTTGAATTTTCATGTTTAGCTTTAATCTTTATCCCCCTTACCTTCACTTAACTAAGAATAGCCAAGTAATTATCAGTCTGGTAAATACTGTCAAGCCTGGTATAGCCAATCAACTGATAGGGTGGACTTCCTCATATAGGTAGGATTTGCTTTGAATGTATTATCTGTAGATCAAAGTATTGTTGGAGCCATGCAGGTCTAACCACTGTGATAGAAGGGAGTGCAGCCTACTATGGTTGACTTCTGAATAAATAGGTTTTCCCCATTCTGACTTCGAAACAAAAGTGCTATTGCCTACCTATAGCAAACACTAAGGCATTTCAGTCCTGGTTGGGTGGAGCCCTTTCCTTAGCAGTCTTTCGTGTAGTTTACATGTTTTATTACTCTGAGTGCTGGAGGTACTTAGTTTTCTTTGTTGGATGTAATACCTGGGATCACAGCTCTGGGCTGTGCTTCCACTGCAAAGGGCAGGCACTTAATCCTAATTCCACTGGATCAGTCAGGATAAACTGTGCTGCCCTGCTAGCTACTGCAGTACTGCTCTAGTTTGAAATCTCTCACCTAGGTACCTTGAGTAATTTGTTTTTAATTATAGTACATTTAGAGCAGCTCTGTGACCAGTATTAAACTGAGTGAGTGGTAAGAATCATGCCCTGGGCTTGAATGAGATCTAGTGTTCGGCTGAGCCACAATGAGCTCTGATTCAAGCTTCAACAATCCAGAAATAGTTACATCAAGTTTATGCTCTTGTAACCCAAACTGCAGTCTATCCATCTGACTTTATTCTTACAAGAGTCAATCTTCTTTACTTTTACAGTTCAGATGACGTCTTTCCCATCTGATGCCTTTGTTTCTGCACTGAATTATTGCCTTTCAATAGAGCAGAATTAGCGAAGACTCTCTCCGTCAAAGTTCATTACAATTGTGTTACAAACCTTATCTGCAGACAGATCCAAGCAAATGTAGTCATTTCTGGTTCTAACACCCTGAATTTAAAACCACTATAAATAATTATCATTGCGCTAAATAACTAGAGCAAAAGCTGTTCAAGCTAAGGTTTTACAGCTTATAGTCAAATCTGCTGTAGAGTAAATTGAGGAATAGAGTAAGAATTCCACTAGCTAAATAGTGGAGCCAACCTTGCCAGTGACCCTGGTTCCTAAGAGCAGCCACAAAAGCCTCAAGCCAGCTGTTCTGTCTGGTTTATCATGAACCACTGCCTTTGATCAGTAGAGAGGGGCTGAGATGTGCTGAGGTTTATTAACTGCAGGTGTAACATCCAAGTGTGCTCTCCCCGGAGGAACTTCACAGTCTGTGGTGACACCAGTGGGATTAGAGCAGCAATACATGTGGCCCACCACCTTTCAAAACCATCATGTAAATACCAAATTTCATTTCCAGTAATGACAGTGCAGGTAGATCGATAAAATGGGTTACCCACATGGGAGGACCAGGAGATGTTTATAGCCTCACATCTCTGTTTCTTGCCCATGTTTTTTATGTTATTTTATCATGGCTACACACTTTCCATTTGCTGCTTCTCCCTGTAGTACAAATCTTTTCCCTCAATTTACTCCCTTGAACCTCATTTTCTGCTATTTTAACTTCTACTCTTAGCACTATCTATGCTTCATCAATAAATCTCTCCTACTCATTTATCTCCCTGAGAATCTCAGTTCCTATTTCTATCACTTTTGCTCTCTACCAAGAAGTCCTTTTCTAGTTTGACATCCCAGCACATTTAATCACAACGTGGAACAGGGAGATGCCTTCCTTCAGTGTGGTTGGCATAGCATAGAGAAAAATTTGTTGCCAACAATGGCAATGAATAAACCTTTCCAATGACCATTATCATGATGAAGTGATGTATTTAAAATATCCCAGAGGGTTTAACCCACTTCAGAACATTATTAAGGAATTGGTAAAATTGTAGGTGGCACTTGGGTTGTCAGACTTTGGTTCTCTGTGCTCTGGAGGGAACGATTTTAGAAAGGTAAACAGAAAAACCTGCAGATTTCTACAAAGTGCGAGCCCTACCTCCTTCCTTTTCCAGGTATTGCTTCCTGTTTGGACCCACAGGGAATACAAAAAGACAGGTACAGATTGAATAGCTCCTGAAGTAAACATGCCATTGCATTCAGTGCATTGTTTAGGTTTCCCTCTTGTTTTTAAATACACAGCTGTATACAGCTCAGGTCCATAGTAATTCTATTTTATACACAGTTTGAAACTCACTATACACAGTTTTCCAAGAAAAATGCAGCAAAGAGCTGGCCCTTATATTTACACATTTACACAAAAAATAAACACTTATAGATCTGCATGCATGTGTGTATAAGTGTATTTTTCTTATCATCTGCACTCTGGATTGGAAAGGCTTGGCCTATAACATCATGTTCTCCATTTAGGAAAAATATGTTGTATATCATCTTTTCAATCAAAAGCTTCAGGAGTTTTTAGACGGATAATGCACACTATGCCCTCAACTGAATTTGGCCAGTATGTCATTCTCAACTGTTTGGTGCACATGCGTGAAAACCACTTTGGTATTTTCAGTGAACACAATTAGTATTTATTAAAGACATTTCATTCTTTAGATGACACATTGTAAATAAATAGTGTAGGTTTGGAACAACACAATGCTGTATTCTGTTAAGCTTATACAATAACTATCATGTGGAGTCTTAGACTTGTTTTCATTTACTATACAAAATAAAATAATAAAAAAAGGAACTTTCTTCCACAATCTGGAAGCCACAAGAAGGAGGAGAAACACACCTGGATCTTTTGTGATAAAAGGAAGTTTGTCTATACGAAAAATTGATACCGCTGTAATATGCAGGATCATGGACGTTTTAAAACTAAGATATCTATCTAATACAGCAAATGTAAGTCAAGATCTACATAAAAAAAAAGCCTTTCTCACATCTTTAGATCCACTTTTGTCTCCTTTGTTTACCAAAGACTGAATCGGCCTGAAACTGTGTGCAATAATCAGAGACATCTAGTGGCTGACTGATAAATTGCAAATAAACATATAATTGCGTGCCATTCTTTCGTAAGTGCCCAAGACACATAAACAGCTTCAGCTCCCTTGGCATTTTAAGGATCCCTTTCTTCCAGTCCTTTCAAGTGGGATATTAGGGATCTATCTCATTGAAAGAAACCTTTCTTCACTCACCAAACTACAGGTGATGCTTCAGAGTTCCCTTCCTATAATTCTCTCCCCTGAGAAACTTTTGGGCTCCTCTTTTGCCTCCTTGGTCTACGCTCTGCTTAATACATTCCTGTCTAATCACTCACAATGCATTTCAGCAAACAAACAATTAAAAATAAAAAAGCTACACTGAAGCAATTGATGCTTATTTGCTCTGACCCTGAAAAAAACAGTGGAAGTGTGGAATCCTGTGGAGGATTCATAAGGCTAAGGTTGCTCCTGTAACAATAAAAATATCTTTGGTTTCCTATTCTGTTTTACTTTTGACTTCTACTACTTTGAGACTTCCCTGGCATTTTACTGCTGATGAGAAGAG
>KZ506371.1:222620-241402 GCA_002844005.1 Limosa lapponica baueri | reverse complement strand
TGATATTGAAAATTTCTTCACATAGGCTATTTGTTTTATGTCCCTAATGTCAACCCAGAACTATTCTGGAATGCAGGCCTTCAGTGCTGACTTGTTTCCTCCCATTAAAGCACTAAGAACATGATTTTGATTAGCACTGAAAGCAAGCTATATACTGACTAAATAATAACATTCTCTGGCAAAGTCACAAATATAGCCGATACCTAATTACCTCTGTACGGTATATAACATATAATCATCCTGTCTGTAAAATGCCAGCTATGGAATTAAAGGCCCAGCAGTTACCATTTCAGTAAAGAGACTATGCATAATATTTGGGTTGTGTAATTTCCTGGCTTATCTTTGAGTATAAATACAGAAGCATGGATATACAACAACCATTCTTCATTTTACAGAAATTATTAAGGTAGCCAAATATGACTCATTGCCACCTTTTATCTGCAATAAAAACAAAATAACACTTGCTTTTCTCTGTATTACATCCTAATTACCTGCTGGAACTGAAGTAAATACAACACTAATCTGTATGGGGAAGGAGCCTCTATTTCTTACGTGTTTTTCTGCACTTATAGCTACCTCCGTCTCGGACTACAGCAAGATTCAAAATTATTATAGTAGCGGGCTCCCATAAGTTTGGAGGTATCCACTCAATGTGAGAGTTGTGTAAGAGCAGGAATTCTTTTATCTCTGATTTGCACTGTGCACCTTCAACACAGCAAGTATCTTTCAAGTATATCACCTTTCCCAAAATGTGGAAATTCTGAAAGGGTGTTTAATGCCTGTGTCAGCTCTATCATCTTTTGCTGAGTACGTTTAAAGCAACCCTTGCAAGCTTGCAAGCAGTGTCAACACTTCCTTCAGATATAGGAAGCCTTTGAAGAGGCATTTGCCAGGTGATGGAAAGCCTTCAAAGAGCCAGCAGTGCCATTTTCAGCAATAGAGGTCATTAGTCCAAGGGAGTACTCTGGTGGACTTTCTTCTGTGTGCAGACTACCCAGCCCAGGAATCCTGGTATTTTCCAGAGGGTAGGTGAGAACTGAGGTATCAAGACTGGATATTTATTTCATGAATGAAAAATAGCACATAGCACTTCCTGTGGGATTTGAATAGATAAGGGGAGTCTAGTGCTTTGGTCTAACAAAGTGAGTGATGCGTGTAGGTGGGAATGTGTGAGAAGGAGGAGGACAGAGGAGGTCTCTTCAGAGTCTGTTTTTCAGAGCTGAGGCCAAGTGTTTCCTCTCAAAAGCAAAGCAAACAAGCCACAACTAGCCTGTTAGCTGTGTCTCTGGAGTCTAGTTTGCATTAATCACACTCTCTGCACCTTCATAACATGTCTAAATAACTGACTGAAACAAGCATTATATTTGTTCAGACACCAACAGCAAGGGAAGGATCTATCACCCTGTTTTGAACAGTGACAACCTCCTTTTTCTTAGTGCAACCTCTGTATGCTCAGAGAGAAAAAAACACGGGGTTATTGAATACCCTTCAGGAGTATGGCCAGACTTCTCAGCTGCCTGAAAACTCAGTCCTTGGAGCAGAGGGCAGTCAAGATGCCTGACTTAAATGTAGTCTTTAACATTTGAGTATTAGTATTTTAGTCAGGTTTGTAGAAAGCAAATTGAAAAAATGCAATATATTAATATTTGAAAGGTAATTGCAAAGTATAGGAGGGCTTGTTTTGTATTAATTGTGTATTTTTAATTATTATTAGCATACTGAAAAGTATTTCCTTGGCTTTCTAGCAAATAATAACGTTTCATTTAGTTTATGACTAGAACTCTATTTGCATACCATACATATTACTGAACTCTCTGAAGAGTAAAAAGTAAGTTCATTGCAAATCTCATAATAGAAATATCTAACAAGCAGAATCCCTGCACGTATCATCAGAGCAGAAGGCAGATCCCAGAGATCACAGAAAGTGGTTTAAATTCCAGATAAGATTCAAAGATGAATGATGAGGCCTCATGAGTGAAATAAAGTAGAATTTTACATATGCTGTCTTGAGGTGGGAATAAACCCACAGACCAAAAAGCTCATTTCAGCTGTCTTCGAAGATAGTTTGCTCAAAAGCCCATACTTAATTTCAGTTTTTGTTATACATCAATTTTAGAAAGGACATTAAAAATGCAAGAATGTAAGACTAACACAATTTGGGTGTCAATGTAGATGAAAACATTATCCCTAACCTATTTGGTCACTTCTCGTTGCTGTATTCGTGGTCGTAACGTGTACCTTTTGGTAATAAAACAGGTTCATGCTTTGTAAAAGAATTAATATTTAAAATTCAGAAACATAATTGATAACTTCAATAAAATAATGTCAGTCAGATTTCAGGACTCAGACTATGAAACAAATGAGGCATTTGGGCTATTTCAGTCAGGTAGGAGGTGAAATGGTCTGGTGGTTTTCGTTGTTTTCCCTTAATGTTATTCTTGTTTGTTAAGTGGAAATGTGTTCAGTTTGTGAATAATTCTCAAAGGCATTATCTCCCAAAGTCTTTGAATTTGTTAGACTCTGATCATATATATAAAAAATTGGATATATAACAGTTATAGTAGCTTCTCTAATTCAAAGTGATATTTAACAGAAAATTTATACTGACAAATCACAGTGTAGATCAATATCTGGCATATAAATAAATTAAAAAATCATATAAGCCCTTTAAAGTTGGAGGGAGAAAATTAATCTTGTAATATTTATACTGGCTAAGCTTTTGGTTGTTCTTTTTATTTCTCAGATTTAGTTGGCTAAGGGTTGATTCAACTTGATTTAAAAAAATGTTACCGTGTTTCATTATTAGGTGGAAAGTTCATTCATCTCAGAATATTGATCATTCGTTCAATTTAGAAAGTAGTTGTTTCCCACCCTGACAGGACCAAGGAAATACTTTATTGAGCCTGACAAGCTGCAGCATTTCATGATGGGAGATACAATGCCTCTTTCTTCCCTTTCTTTTCCTGCTCTCCACAGCAGTAGATTTCAAGGGGCAGATCCATGCTGCATTTCCGAAGCAAAGTTCTTTGCATTGTCCTTAATAGTTTTATTTATTCTTTTATATGTGCAGATAACTCATTTGTGGAATGTTGGTATGCTCTGCAAATAGATAGCAGTAAACATGATATTAACTGCTAGATCTCAGAGCACCTTACAGAGACTGTCAGTGTAATTGTTCCCTTTAAAATGGGAAACATTTGGGAAGCAGGGAGAGTGTCCAATAGAACGCTGCTTTTAGTTTGTCTGCTAAAGAGGAACGAGTGGGTAGGATGACCTTTCGAATAAAAATGACAAAGAGCATAATTCAAGTTCCCACTTTAATAGAACTGGGATATTATAATTATTTTCATCCATAAGTATTACATTTATAGGAGCTGATCAAATGCTGGTATTTGTTTAAAAACACCACATAGCTTGCTTTTCTAGATCATCTTCTGGCTTTGGTAATAGGACGAGCTTCCACTGGCCAAATATCATTTTACAAAGAGTAAATTTTCTTGCGCCAATTCTGATTTTTCAAGCGTACTTAGAACTTTTCCAGATAATTAAAAAGGTGTAAAAGGGAAGCTCATGCCTTATTTGAAAACAACATGAAGTTAGCATTCCTCATTCTTGTTTTAGCATTATTTAAGCACTAGTTAAAATGAATTTTAGACTGTAGCTTTTATTACTCGCTGATGTGAAGAAGGTGGTAATGGTAGAGCATGGACATATAGGGTAGCAATGTGTTTGGGGGTTCCTGTATATGTATTTTTATTTTTTATTACCAACTTAGCACCACAAATTAGATTACATCTCATTCATGTTGTTTGTTTTTAAATTTGGTAAGTATTCATTTTATCAATTATTTGGGGTTTTCTAATACAGATTTATGAGCCTTAGTAATAACTTTTATAGTACGTAGTATTTCAAATGGATCCTAGTTCTCCTAAGTTTAGTGGCTCCATTAGTATATTTTCTCCTGAAATATACAAAATATTTGTGTCTTGAAGATATTTGCCAGAACTCCTTATCTGCTTATTTGGTGTATTCTTGAGCAGGAATTGCAGAGGAAATGTTATGTGGGCTTGTACTATTAGCATATATTTAGGTTTGTGCAGTATGTAGAGAGCTCCTATCTAATGATGAATAGACCTCCTAATGTGAAAGCATTATGTGACTTTTCCCAGTAGTAATGCTACAAATATGGGAGTGCCACGCTTAAGCTATCTTTTGGCATTTGACACGTTTAGTTTGAAAAATTTGCAATAAGCATTATATTAGAGTGAGAAGCTGAGAAAGCTTGTTGTTATTGTTAGGACTGCACATGGTACGCTGAGATAATGCAGGGCTTTATTTTTATCATTTTGCTGAAATGTAATTGCAAAATTTTCTAGTGGTTTAATGCATATACAGCTAAATTAACTCTGAAGTTGAACTTCTGTTATTGTATAATAAATGTAAACAGATGGTCATAGTATATGCTTCTTTTTCAAGAGCTAAGATCAGGTTGGGGTCACTTCAGCCTAGCTCAAGATACTAAATTTGGACCTCCATTTTAACTGCCTAATATTGTCACTAAGTGAGCTTTTGAAGGTTTGCTATTGATGAAACCTGAGGGGACTGGAGGTCTCTTTGAAAGTCTTCAAAGTAGTATACATTTTCCTATTGACTCTGCAAGGAATTTAGCTACCTGTTTTATGAAGAGGAGACATACTAAAACGCACATCCCACTTGGACACCTAAAGTAGGTAATTGAAATCATTGCCCCTTCCTCTAGCCCCAGGTGACTTGTGGCCTGTATATTTATTTTTATAATCCATAAAAACTAGAGAGAAGGAGCTATAAAGTGTTTGGATCAAAAATATCATCACTCAGTCAAAGAGATCGGAAAGCATGTAATTGGTCATAATTGGTTATGGTTAGTTAAGTGTGAAAAGCCAAGCAGAAATGGCCTACTTTAGGTGTAGGCAATACAGAGTTTACTCTCTGCTTTACTTCTGATAAACGCTGGTATATGTGGTAGTTTACTCACCTTTTAATTTCCTGCTACTTGGTTGATGAACGAATGTGGAATTCAAACTGTTGAGATTCAAATCTGAGTATTCTTAAAGAAAAATGTTTTGGTTTAGTAAGGACACAGGATTTTAAGAGATTCAGTGAGCTCGTGATCCATTGACAAATTTTGAGTGGTTCTTTTGAGATTTACAGATGTTCTGTGACATCAGGAACATCAGGCATAAAACAGCTGGGTGCTGAACAGGCTTCAAATGTATGTGGTATAACATTTGGAAAACTAGTTTGAAGGCAAAGCCAGCATGCATAATTACGCTACAAAACTGAGTTTGAACTCACAGCTTGTTGTTGATACTAATGTGCAGAGTGCATCCAGAGTATTTGCTGTGGCTTCTTTTGTTTTAATTTTCTGCCATGTTATGTTTTATTTTATTTTGGGAACTTCTGTGTAGAATGCATGTGGAAATGAATTAATTTATGGAAGAGTTGTATTTGTCCTAATGAAGATTTTGATTTTTTTGGCCACCGCTAAAGGAATATTTTATAAAATGCTAAGAAGAAAACCCTGATGACTGTGAGCTTTTTTTGTATGATGAACATTTTCTGGTACCTAGTAGACTCTTCTTCCTTAAGAGGGCTGAAAACAAAACAGTTATCTAATACTCCTTTGAGATCACTGTCTGACAAACAGTTGGACTACTAAGTGCTGTTTGAGCTTACATCAGGGTACTTCTCTCCTTTTTGTTAGTTCATGATCAGTGGTGTTAATTAATAGGGGAAAAAAAAAAGGAAGAAAAAAAAAAGTAAAATAACTACCTGTAGGAGTTACTGCTCAGTAAAGCTTTCTGTTAAAGGTAACGAGTGTTGTAAGAACGAAGAGCAGCCAAAATGGAAACCTTTTTTAATTATTATTATTTAGACAACAGTAGAGAAAGTTGCTAACTGCTTATTTAACCTGAGATCTACTCACCTCCTGAATTTCTAACTTCTGCTGAAATCAGTGCTGCCTCCTTCATTGGGCACCAGTTTTTGAATGCCTTATGAGAGGGGACTATGGCTTCTGAAACAGGGTGCCACTGCAACTGCACCCATTATATACTGTCATTTAAAGACCACCCCTCAGCCTAGAAGGCCTGGAAAGAGGGGTGGCCTAATTCAGAACACCATGTTCAAATAATGTTCACTAGGCTTAGTTACCTGAGGGAGAGAGAGGCAGAGAGAGAGAGTTTAATGACCAGGAACAATTTCCTTACTGATGAAGAATAATCAATATATTACTTCCTAATCCCATGACTATTTCTTTATGGGATCATATAACAGTTTATACAAATAATTTTACCTTATATTACCTACCAAGACTTTGTTATGAGGTAGAGGAAGGAATATCAATAATAATTTTATTTAATAGTACAGTTAACAGTTATCAGTTTTCTGTTAGCTATGCTTAACTTCAATACTTTCGTTTCAATTTTAGTGCAACTCAGCTATAAAATATTTAGTTTCCGAAAACTTTTCATGTATCTTTGGATGCTCTGATAATGTCTCTTTTTTTTAGAAGTATTTAAATTAATTTGTTCTGAGACAATCTGTGAAAGTACCCTGAAGTTTTTACAACTAGAATAAGAAACTGATGATTGGTAGAATACTACAAATCGGTCTAAGAAAATATCCACATGGATATGAGCTGTTTGAGGTTTATTCGTTTTAGTGACTATACCACATTGACATTTTGAAAACAGTGTTCCCTTTTTATTTTAAAACATTGGAAATCTATAACTATTCTGCAAACCTATTTTCAAATTTATTTCACTCTGGGTTGTAATAAGAAAAAACAAAGTTTGTGTATATGTATGCATATGCATATTTGTATATATATTATACATTCATACACGTATATGTACAACTAAAAGCTAGAAAGTATGGAACCATTGATTTTTTTTTAACACATCCTTCCCCACCCACTCGTCTCTCAATCCTACAGTAATGTAAAAGCCCTTAGGTACAGTACAGAGTAGCCTAGGCTCTTCTGAGAGTCAGAGAGAAGAATAATCTATCCAGGTGAATAGCCAGATATATTTCAAAATAGAATGGTTTCTGATGGAAAAGGACCAGCAGCAACATCATGCAGGATCTTACCAGGGGACTGCAAAAGCTAAGAGATGTCTTTGATTATTTCCCCCTCCCCTCCTTTCTTTTTCTACAGCTAATGAATAGAGGTTTCCCGTTAGATTTTTTAATTCCTTTCAGTTTTTATAGTCTGAAGGTTGTTTTGCAGATGACTCAAGTGTCATACGTGGCTGGAATAAAGTTGGCTTCATTAAATGATAGAGTAATAGAGTGGATATTGTGATTACAAAAGAGGGCACAGAATACTGTGATGAAAGACAGTGATCTACTCTGAGTGGCAGAAAGCCAACAGCATAAGGAACTAGGAGAATCTATCTAGTAAAGAGGTCAATGCTACAATTAACATCCTCTCTCTAGCATATGGGGAAGGTAGTTTAGACAAAAACAGATAATAAATCTTGGAAAACTCAGAGTCAGATCTATATACTAAGCTCTTTTAAACAGAGGATGATACACAAATGAGATTAAAACTAACTCACAGTAATAAATCATTTGCCCCAGTTGCCACAGGGTGACTGCAGTGTCTTTGTTCACCCTCTTCTTTGAGATGAAAGACATTTGCTGTGTCAGTCAACCTCAAAATAAACTACACTACAGAGCTCTGCAAGATTCAGTTTTTTATCTCAGGAAAATCAAAGATCAAAACACATCTTACATCTGTAAGTCTGGCACTAAATACAGACTCACCTCTTTTAGCTGCTTGCTCTTCCTTCTTCATTCCTTTGAATGTACACGGAGGGGAGAGGGCTGAGGAGAGAGAAAAGATCACTTCTATTTGTCACTATAAGGTAAATAGGCATTTTTGATAAAATGCAACAAGGTGTTTCCTACATCAGTAGCTATAAAGTATACTTGGGAAGCATGCTATATAAATGTATTTTCAGGAATTAGTTTTGGACCAAATGGTATTCTTGGGGTATTTCTCAAGAGAAAAAAAGATGTCAAAAGGTTGTACTTCCCTCACCAAGTTTTCTGAATGATTTAATAGACATCCACACTACTGTTTGACATGTTAAATAAACTATACTGCATAATAAATATCAGAATTCAGGGTATTCTAATAACATATTCTACCTATATTTTCTTAAGAATACCAAACAAATCTTAGGGCTGTTTCCTAAACAGTCTGTGAAGATTGTTTTTTTTAAGTGAAAGTGAATGTCTAAATTGTATAAACATTAAGCAGAAGAAAAAACATCGGCTAGACAGTGAGTAAAGAGTTCAAAATACCAGTTTGGGAGGACTGTGATTGGACAGGTACTTATTTGCGTCTAGCATTTACTTGAGCAAGGTACATGAGAAAATCCATTCGTTTACTATACTCAATATGTTTAACTGAATAGTTTATATTGAAATACTTGTTTTCTAAGGTTTACTAAATATAACTTTAAAACAATCAGCATTAAATTGTGTTACCTTTTCAATTAGCGAGATTATAAGGGCAAAGAAGAGCCTCCCAATCCTTCGCCTCCAGTTCCTCTGTTTCAAAATATACTGTCATGGAAAATGTCTTCTGCTTTGCTTAGCTTTCTAAATAAGGTCTCAATATAGTGACGTATGAAGAGACTTTTAGGGCCATTATTGTCCAGGTTTCATATTGACTTTCTGTGGGCTTGTAACTGGTACCTCATTTAAGAGCTTGGACTTGCTCCAACTGTGAGTAGAGCCTTGGAAATGAGATTCTTGTGGCTCTCACCCACCTTAATATAATCTCAAGAGATTTCTCTTCCTTTTATGCATGCAACCAGAGGTAGGGAATACAAGCTGGGTTTCTAGTTTCCTCACCAAAAGTCCTGTGAGGAAGCAGTAACTTGCTTAAGAATTGCATAAGGAGCAGAAGTCTCTCTTTTGCTTTTTGTGATCAAATCTGAGCAGGGCTATGCAGGCTAAGGCTCAAACTACAAGTTTTATGTGGAGGTTAAGTGTGCGACAGTATTCTTATGGAAAAAAACCCTGAACTTGTAGATTGTGATGGCACTTTTCAGTGTATCACCCGTTAATTTAACTGGTGGGAGTATACTGATTCTTTCTTTTCCCATATACAGTATATTTTTCTTCCAGCCTGCCTTAATTACTACATGCATACGTATTTATTGCCACTTCAGAGGCAGGGCATATTGATTTTACAGACAGGGAAGAAAAAGTGTCATGTGAAGGAGCTGCTAGAGGATGAATGTAGAAAGGGAAACCCAAAGAGATTATTTTTAAAAATCAAGTACATAATACAAATATTTTAGAGCTTTATTTAAGAGGTTGTGGAGATACTGGGGACAGATTTGTAATCTGCACAGCTCCACTTAGTGGTCAAAAATGTACTGACCCTTTGCCACAAATGTTTTAATCCTTTTCAGTTTCAGCAATGCTTAGATTTAAGTAAAGCCAACACGTGGCAAATCTCTGTCATAATGCACAGAGCCTATTACTGAGGTAGAATAAACAATGCTACAAGACGTAACAATTTATATTACTGGATTAATTTGATTAGTCTGTGTTTGCACTTTGCTTTTGTTTATTTTCAGCTCTTCCCCAAAATGAATATGCTGGCAGATTATACCATAGCACAAAGTCAACTTGAAGTGCATATTTGTTGATTCTCACAACAGCAAATTTTTACTATAAAGCCTGCATATTCACAGCAGAAATATATATTTGTTCATTATATTAGAAAACAGCAATGCACTAGGTAACCCAGGTATCCAATGATGTGATGGGATAATTAAAAAAAAAAACCACCCACAAAGAAATTATTAGGTGGTTATAGACAATGAGAAGAAGAGATAAAAAGTCAACTGTGTAATTTATTTCCCTATATCACTTAATCAGCTTTTGCAGGTAGCTCAACTACTGAAATTTAAAGCAAAGATTTACTAGAAGAAATCAAAAGAGAGCAGCCGAGTTACAGCAAAAGCAATGCCCTAAGGTATTTTCTTTTCTTTTTTTAAACTAACATGCGTTAATTGTAGAAGTCTGTGAATGAGAACTGACAATAGGAAAACAATTAAGATACTAAAGGAGTTTCTAAAGCAACAGATAAAAGCTCATTCAACAACGTCTTTAAAGTTCCCATTCATCAGAGACAACAGTTATACACACACACCCCCCACCGACCCCCCCTCCCCGAGTGGGACTGGAGAAAGCCTTTTCTATGCTCACCTTTGGATTGCTTCATGGAAAATGCATCAATCTTGTGCATAATGACTACACTGCCTGATACTCTTAAGAAATGTGGTTTTTTTTTCTTTTTAAAAATTACAGATATATGTAACTTTTTCACTTTTACTTTAAAACCACTGCCAAATATTTCCACTGCCAAATTAATATATTTTTCAGGCTTGCTTTCCTACAGTGGCAGTATTCCTTAAGTCCCGATTAAAGGTGTAATGAATCTGTCTTTCAGAACCTTTGAGTCTGTTGCCTTTGAGCTCCCTGTTTGTATGCAGTTCAGAGCTTTCACTCAGTGCTATAAAAATGTATCAAAAATATATTAAAAAAATCTATCAAAATATATTGGAACCATTTAAATGTCTATTTAGTGTCACTAACAGAAAAGAACAATGCCAAAATTTGTAAAATTTACAAAGCTCTTTCAGAAAGGATTATTTTGGAGATGGAAAGAAAAACATGTTATTTTTTAAACTCAAAATAATATCCCTATCTCCATCCAAATATCATTTGTGTTCTTTACTCTGTAGAAGGGTAATGGGTGCCATGCTTTGAAGCAGATTTACAAAGCGTGTGGCTGCTTTCAGAACAGGGCAGAGGATTTGATCTGGGTGCTGTAACTGAGTGGATAATGCTAACGCCTCTAAGCATAATAAGATCAAAGAGAGATTCCCTGCATTTGTTGTCTTCTTTAGTAAAGTGAGATAAAAATGCAGAGCCTGAGCTGTCTCTGCGTGTTTACAAAGTTTTCACAATGGTGACCTCCATCAGCTCTATTGACACATGCTTGCAAATAAGGAAACTATTCCATTGCCAAGGTTTTTATGTAAGCGTTGTACATATTCTGCCCAGGAGCACACAAAGGATTTGAGGTAAATGTTTT
The DNA here is from genome assembly GCA_002844005.1 of Limosa lapponica baueri. Classification (NCBI taxonomy): domain Eukaryota; kingdom Metazoa; phylum Chordata; class Aves; order Charadriiformes; family Scolopacidae; genus Limosa; species Limosa lapponica. The sequence goes on along the minus strand of KZ506371.1, from coordinate 230,235 downwards.
GTTTCCTGAAAGACTTGCAAATTTATAAATATAGTAAATGTATATCCAAAGAGAAAGTGGCGTTGTTAATAAAAGCATAACAATGATTAATAACATTAACTAATAATTAATAAGCGTGATAATAATTCAGCCTCTTAATGAAGGTATGACGTGCTGCAACTCTATTAGTGGAAACAGTGTCTTCTTCACCTTCTGCAGACTTTGCATTTTTCTAGACAGGCACAAATATTGGAGAGGACATTTTTGTACAGAAACAGCGATACACTAAGCATGACTTATTTTCTATTATGCTACTTTACAAAAATATGCAATTTATAATCCCAAGTGTGCTCCTGACCTCCTTGCAAGCAGAGGTAAGCATTAGTATTCTCGCTGCTTGGGTATTGTAATCCCTGTGTGAATGTGGTTCTTCCTTCAGTAATGATCCCATTTTGCTATAAATGAGTATAATAGCCTTCTCCACTATAATCTTGATTATAGAGGGCCCTAAATGTTTAACTTATTGAAATACTACCAAACAGCAGAAAGTAGATTTATTGAGAGGACACAGAATTCAATGGCAATGAAGAAAAGACTCCTACTGATCTTATAAACAGTTACAGTTCTGTAAAGGCCAGTATATCTTAAAGTGATGCTCTAGCAGATGTGCATCAGTTCAGGCAGGATCATTTATATTCTGCAAAGTTAGGTTGAACAAACAGTAGTGCACATTCTTTTTTCAATTTGAATCACCTCTGCTGATAAGAATTCAATTGTAGAAGTGAATTAATTCATTCAATATTAATGTTTAATGGAAATCGTACTTAGATATTTTCCATATAAAGAAAAAGAGAGGAGGAGATTTGAACACCTTTGCGATTTCTGTGTATATCTTCACTTTAAAAAAAGTTAAGCTCTGAGTTTCCAGATTTAGAACACCTCTAGTCTGTGACAGAAATGAAAGTATTGGTCAGATTGGCCCCAGCAGCCCAGCTATTTGCCATGACTACTACACTCTTAACTAACCACTGTATTTTCAAGTTTTTAGCACGTTAGTCACTGTCAGTCTCTTCCTCAGCCCAAGTACACAGAGCGAGTCCCTCGGAGGAGCTGCACTAGCCCCAGTAGCATTTCCTTTGGCATCTGACCTTTGGGCATGAGCGCCACCACAACACAGCCGATATTCTGACCTATTTTAGGATACTTTTTTTCAGGATATACCAGATAATTTCTTTTCATGTGCAACTATCTGAATTTGAATCAGTTACTAAGACTCGAATTAAGTCTAAGTTAAATGAGAATTAGTGAAAGAATGAGACCCAGTCAGCTGATCAGTTTGTTAGCAACATATATTAACAAACACAAAACAGAAAGAGGGGAAAAAGACCAGGATTTAAAAAAAAAACCTTCAATGGTATTTTGAATTTATTGTTTTAATATTAATATTTAAGGTGCTATAATAGATTAAATGCTGTAGGTAAAAACATAAAATGCTAAAACTAAAAGGAAGGGGAAAGAGTAAAAGAGATACTGGGGAAAAAAACGTATCTGAAAGACAGATGGGAAGAGGGCTGTGTGTCGGAGGGATATAAGAATGAGGGAGTTACCTAGGGGATAAATTCCTCTATGGCTGCTTGCAAATACTTGAAATGGAAAATTCTTTCAAAAAATAAAATTTAGCTTAACTCAAAGTGTTTACCATTCTGCTGATACTAGACAAATCACAATGAAAGAAAAGATGGAAAAGAGCACTCTGGTTAGGTTGAAAGCATTTTAGCTTTTTCAGATGAAATTATGTAATTTTTCACCTTCACCTTGTTGGGTTTTTTTATTTATTATTTTCTCTTTTATGTCTGAAGTATGTTTACAATGAAATACCGTGACTGATGAATACCAATAATTTGGGATTTTCTTCCACAGAGAATTTAGGATTTGGGGTCATTTGTTTCTAAAAGGGAATTTTAAAAATTTGTTTTGCAAAGCAGTTCTGTTCTTGTTCTTGTGAGCTGGGAGGCTCACATTAGTAGTCAGCAATTAACAGCAGAGAAGTATTGCAAAGCTGGTACTAGGTAAGCATTGAAGTGGAATATTCCAAGAGTGGAATAAAGGAAGTGACACTGTCTATGAGGTAGGGGATAGCAAGTTTTCAAAGAGGCTTTGCTTAGCCAGAATTTGTTCTGCCTCCACCTAGATATACCTTTTCCAAAAGCATGAAGCTAATTTGGAAGAGGACTAGCCATTCATGTTATGTAGTTACAAACTACCTCTGCACTAGAATATAGGCACTTCGTGCAGTCCATTGGAGTAGTCAGCAGCTGTGGTTCTGAAAGGAATGCACAGCTTTTATTCTCTAGACTCTCTAGGCTTTTACTTCTCATCAGAGCTGGTACAAATACAGAACATCTAAACTTTATGTGAAAGGAGTGCAAACTGAAAATAAAGCCTAATACATTTGTCATCCTTTAAAGTATATCTGATTCATAAACATCCATGTTGCCAGCATCAATGACAAATGACATCAGTTTTTCAACATGTGGTGGAATGTGTATGTAGAAATAATGTCCATATAACCTCCCGCACATACATCATGGAGTTGTCTATATAAGAAAGTCATCACACATCAGAGAATGAAGACATCTTACGCGCCTTTCAAGAACTTTGGAGGAGGTTGGTCTTTCTTTTTCAAAATATGGCCAGAGGAAGACAGTGGTAGTGTTGGTGCTGTACCTCATAGCCTGGTGGTTACAGCAATCACCTTTAAGATAGCAAACCTGGATTGTAATTCCTGTGGATAAGAATATTTGAACATCTGCCATCTTTAAGAAGAATGCCAAATCACAGTGATGCTCTTTCCCTTCTATCACCTTCAATACAATGGTGTTGATGGAATCAGAACTGTAGTTTAGTTGCGTAGTGACCTCAGACCTGCTCCTCAGAGCGGGGCAGCTATGAGCTCGGACAAGGTTGGAATGGAGACATTACAACCTGTCTGGGCAGCCTGCTCTACTGCTTGACTGTCCACATGGTGAAATGAAGGTTTACTTTATATCCAGTCTGAACTTGTCTTGTTTCAATTTATGTCCATTGTCTCTTTGTCACAGCATGCAGCACTTTGAAAAGCCCATCTCTGTCTTCCTGGTAACGACGCCACAGGCACTGGACGGGTGCTGTTACTGTTCTCCTAACACTGCCCCACTCCAGGCTGAACAAGCCCGCTTCCCTCAGCCTCTCCTTACATGGCAAGAGCTGGCCATTTTGTTTGCCCTCCACTGAATTCACTCCAGTTCATCAAAGTATTTCTTGTATTCAGAGGTCCAAAGTTGGGCACAGCATTTTAGGTGTGATCTAATGAATGCTGAGTAAGGGGGAATGTTGAGAGGTTCAGAACATGATGCTACAAAGGGCATCAAGAGTGGCATGCTCTGTTTTTTAGAGCTGATGAAGGTGCTTTCTTCAAACAACCTGTAGAAAATAATGGTTCAGACAACTTAGGCAGAAAGCAGGAGTTTGTGTCTCATATCTGTGCTAAATAGTGCTATTTATAGTAAGTAGAGAGCTTTCCTTGCCTTCCTTTTCTTCTTCCTTCTTACTGCTTTTTTGTGGATGTTTGAGTATATTCTGAGAACACTTCCTCAGCAAAGTCACGCAAACCAGAAAGATGGAAGTAATGTCTGTGTTCTCAGCTCTAAAGGGATCGACTCAGAGGAGGCACTGAGTAGCACTGACAGGACGCGCAGAGCTGTTTGCGTGGTCAGACTCTGCTGAACATCACGGACAGGACTTTCCAGAAGCAAACCGGAGGGTTGCAAATATGAATGTATTACACTGAGGCACTTGGACACTTCTCCAAGTACAAGTTCTCCTTGTGCACCTGGCCAAACAGGTGAATTATCCATTTTCCATGAGTATGCCCCAGCTGACCTAAGTGAGGCAAAAAAGCTATAAGCTGTAAAGCGCAAGTCTCCTGCGTGCACGGCTAGCCCTTATGTATAAAGCTGTAAAAAGAGACATTTTGCAGACCAACAAAGACTATTTCTAAGCACCACGTTCTTCTCACACCGAAGTATTTTGGTTTCAGTCAGTTCCTAAGCATTCAAATGTAAAACAGAAAAATCTCTGACATGCTTCATCAGAAGATGCCAAGAGCTTTAATGTCTTGGGAAACTTACTTTATAGGATTTATCTTGAGTCTTTTTTCACCTGTTTCATAAAAGCATATTCCAGTGCCTGTAATCAGCACTAAGACTTCAAGCTGGTTAATTTACTGTGATTTGATTAATAAATTTTAGAGGCAGACTGACATGGTAGAGTGATTAGACCAGCCTAGCCATCCAGCAATCTTTGCAGGCCAACCTTACTAATCTGAAATTTTATCTCATTAGACTGGCTTTATAAATTAGATTTTTTTTAAAATAAAGTTCTTACTTGATTAAAATGTCTTTATTTACCAAAATGGTATATTTAATAATTTCATTTTTATGGCTTCACTGCAATCATATTACGTTCCATTGCCACTGTGGAATGCACGCAGGGAAAAAATTGGCTTCCTATGTTAAGAAGGTGAAGAAGGTGTCTGAAATGACAGCATAACAAATTACACTCCACAATTATTTATTTAATTCTTTTGTTGCCTGTGAAATGGCCAGGCATGAAACACTACCTGCTGCTGAGTGACTACGATGTATTCCAGAGTTTTTAAATCATTTTTTCTTTCTTGTAGAATATCAGTACAGATACTTAAAGATCTTTTGGTGGGATATACATGTGTCTGAGTACCTAAGCTGTATTGAAACTGTATGACAATTAAGCACCTGACCAACTTGGGTGCTTTTGAAATCTCAGGAAACACCAAGCTGTGATTTTTAAGTTCCTAAATTACCTTTAAAATAAAACTTGATGTGTTTATGTGTTGAAATTCAAGGAAAAGCATGCAAGTGATGGTTTAGGACTTCACCAGCTGTCTGCACTTGCACTATATTCAATTCCAGAATGTATCAGTGAAAATAAAAGTTAATAAGTCCTTTGTTTAGTGTGGACACCTGCATTTTTCACGGAAGCACTGGAGCCCCGTTGCTCAAGTCTTGAATTGTGGAATTTATGTAATCTTGTGTTTCCAGAAAGCATTTTCTTTGAAAAATATAACTGCCCTGTTTGTCAGTCAATAGAGTAATCGGATGAGCTATACATTATCATGCTTTTTATGTATATGATGTCCCAAATGTTTGGGTTTGGGTTTGCTATTAAAGTGCTCTTGCTTCGGTTAAATATGAGAAGAATTACTCACACATTTAATAGTACTTGAGGCATCCCAAGTGATGCAGTTTAGGGTTGCAAAACAGAAATACTCTGGGACAGTTCTCTGAAAAGTGTCAAGTATTAACACCTGTAGTTTTTGTCATGCAAGGTCTCAAACTCAGGCACATTTTGTTTTATATAAAATGTCTGACACATGTGGCTGTGATGCATCACATTCTAATGATCAGGTCAGGAAACTCAGCAAACTGTTCTTCCTTGAAAGGGAGGACTGCATAATACTATTCATGATTACTGTTTGTTCAATAAAGTTTTCAGTCTTCCAATTTATTTACTTTCAATTTTGGTTTCAGTTCGTTTAACCTTCAGAAAACATTTGTGCTGTCTAGTGCTTACAAAGGGCGCTAGCAGCCCCTTGCTGCATTTATCTCTTGCTGTGGAGCTATGATGTCTGCAGTAATAAATGTATCCGTTTGAAATAGAAGTGATTAAGTTCTTGTTGAAATGTCTTCTGGAACAAAACATTAGCTTTTGCTTTCAAAGGGCAGATATTGCAGCAGATAGCACTTAACCTGGCCAAGGACGAAGTGTTATGTTGAAACATCACTTTTCTGCTTGCCTCTGAAACAGCAAGGGTATCTGCATTCAAGCACTTCCATTTCTTAAAACATCAAAACAAGTATCTCTACAGAATTGAAAGTAGCATGATTGTAACTATTGCTGTAGTTTTAAAAAGAGCCCACGTGTCCTACCGATTTACTGTGATTTACTCCTTTGAACTTTTAAATCTGAAAGATACAACTCAGGAAAGAAGAATTGGGCAGGCATTGATATTTACACACTAGACTTCTCTCTTCAGCTGGCTCCACATTTTTGAAATAAAACAAAATTTGACCATCTTGCAGTAATCCCTGGTTGTCCAGCTCAGAAATTCATATGAGATTTGACATTGATATTGTCATCTTGAAAGTATGTTGTAACTGTGGCCATTGCTTTTCAAAGCTGCCGTACATCAGTGAAACCATATAGGTCCTCCTTTTGCTGACTATCTGGGAAAAAGCTTAAGGCCAAAAGATGGAGTATGGGGAAGATTTGGGTTTCCTGCCCAAATCAGGTAGACACGTACACTGCTTGTCCATCTGTGTGTATACAGAGCACAACAGAGGTCCTTCTAGCAGTGTGGAGGTGCTGATGCGTTGCAAGAGACTAAGTACTAATGCAATAAGTTAATAATGACAATTGAATCAAATAATTGATAATAACTCATCAATCTAGTGACTAAGTGCTGTATATTTTCATAATTTGAAGCTAATAAGGATCCCCAGTAACTATGCCGATACATCCCAAGTATGCATCTCTTACACACAATTTTGTATTCTCAAAAGTTGATATAGACACTAAGAAACTAGTATTATGTATTAACAAATACACCATCCAACCCCGTATCATTCTGTGATTCTGTGAAATGTTAAAATGCAGAACAAATACTAAATTCTCTGATTTTTCTATTTTATCCATGCCTTGTTTTCAAAAAGTGTGTTTTAAGATGCCTCTATTTATCAAATATATTCTGCATGTATACCGTGAGTATTTATCAATATTGTTTTACGCCTTCTTTAATTTCAGTGACATATAAATCGCAATAATGTTATTTTTTTTCTATGAGTGGAATTTGGAAACAGTACAATTTTAAAAACACATGGGATATAAAAATTAGTCACCTGACAATAAGTGCTAAATAATATTTTTCTCTTGCGTTCTGTCTTTCAGATTTGTGATAAAGAATGGCATTACTATGTTGTCAATGTCGAGTTTCCCGTTGTTACCTTATACATGGATGGAACAACGTATGAACCTTACCTCGTGACCAATGATTGGCCTATCCACCCTTCACACATCGCCATGCAGCTGACAGTTGGCGCTTGTTGGCAAGGTAATATGACAGCAAATAGCAGACAGAATTATGAATTCAGACCAAAAAGAATCTTTTTTGTTTCACTGATTGTATAGTAAATAAATTACTAAAAGGTTGATAGTATAAAATCAGAAGTAAATCCAGAGTTAATAATGAATCAAGTCCAAGGAAAAAATGGATGGGATATCAACAGATTTTGCATTTCCATCATCTAAAGAAGTGTTGAATACAGTTTGTGTATTCAGTGTGAAAAATTGTCTTCTTTATCTTTTGTTCTTACTTCTTTTAATTGTTTCCTTCATTCCCCAACTTTAAGCAAGCTACCTAAATATTACTCTGAACTTCTGTTACATCCTTTCAGTCTCTGTCCAAATTTTCTTTCACAACTCATGGCCCAATCCTGCACTCTTCACTTTGAATGTATATCACCAGTAATTCCACTAACTTAATCAGTTGACCCTGTCATAG
>KZ506371.1:204235-220920 GCA_002844005.1 Limosa lapponica baueri | reverse complement strand
AATTCATATAGACCCACAATAAATTTAGACCGCAGACGATGTTTAGTATTTAAGGTGTTAAACAAATGGAAAGTTGCAATTGTTTTCAGACATTTTTAGCTTTGCCTTGGATAATTTGATGGTGTAATGAATAATTGTTCAGGATAAGATTCTTCTTTCTTTTTGGTGAAACAACGTTGGTGAAACTGCAAGATTATGTTATTGCTGTTTTAATAATGTGAGAGTTGGAGCTTGTCAATTGTAGAAACAGATTTTCAATCTCATGAAAATGTCAAGATTTAGCTAAGTGTGCTAAAGGTTCTGATAAATGCATGTGTCGGATAAAAAGGTGAACTTTTAATGCTTATATGAAACAAGATTTCAAGATACTGCTTTTGGCAAAGCTTATCTTGTGATAAGTTTGTTTTGATCACCTCAAACTATTTTAAATGAATGGTATGGAAAGTCACTTCATTAATAAGATTCTATCTTTTGAATGGTCATTATTCAAATATAAAACCAATCTATTCCATTCAGAATCCATATGTTTCAAGAAAAAGTGGATCTATCAAACAAACAATTTGACTATAAATAGTTTCAGTGAAACTTAACTGGTTCTACTTAGAATAATACATTTTGGGCAGTCAGAATAGTCTAAACCTTTACATTTTCAAAGCATTAGAAAACCACTTTACAACCATCTATGATTTATTTCAGTGAAAAATATGCAGTGATTTTGGTGTCATAAGCCATTCAGGGGAGTCCTTGTTAAGAGGATACAAGGAGTTTCTAGCTCTGGTTTGCTCAGACTGTTTCCTCCCCTTTTCCTGAAAGTACTGGCAGAACAGGAACACAACCTCTAACCTCTTCCTTCAGGAAGGACGAGACTTATTTTTTCTGTCTTAACTAAACCATTTTATAGTTCTGAGTATCCAGTATCCATTTATCAAAGTCAAATTATTTGAAAACCAATCTCAACTCAGACAAATAAATGAACCAGAAGAAATAACATTACTTTTTCTTACCACACCAATTCTGATGTGTTCACAGCAAAAAGTAAGTCATGACATGACTGTGGGGCAGCTTAAGAACTCGTGGGGAGCGTGTTTAGAGGGCAAAGCAGAAAAAAATGAGAACAAAAAGAATTGTAATTTGTGTAATTGCTTTACTCTGTTAGCACTAAGAAGAAAATCTGCTACTGCTATGAAGGATCTACCCTTTCATATATGACACTTTTCAGTTCTGGTGTAGAAACTGGGAATTGTTCTGCTGTTTCTCTAGGAGTCTGAGAATCCTCCAGGTTATGAGGCAAGTGACTCTTTCAGCCCTGGCCCTTTTCATCTCTTACACTGGTACTCATCCTGAGGTTACATAGCAAGTATCATGCTTGTACCTCCTTCTTGTCTTTCTCAGAGCTACGTCATGCAGGAGTCTTGGGCACAGAAAGAAAATTCTTTTCTTTAATACTTTCTATTATTAATATTTCAATTCCAGAGTAACTCCTTCCTGACTTTTATAGCCTTGTTTATAGCATCCATTATGAAAAGTTAGGTTAGTTTTTATTTCTACCTTCAGCTGTTCAAGTGAAATATAAGAGCAGTTTAAGTTTAGTGCTGTTCTCCTGAATCTAACATGAAAACAAACCAAATGTGCAATCTCTCAGGCTTACATGATAAATTTAAACTTTAGCCTATGATGAGCTCCCTGTCCCATTCACATCAAACCATTTGCTTTTATTTTTTGCCTTTTTTTTTTTTAACTTCAGCATTCCAGTTGTAATGAGCAGTTCTCTCCTACATTGCTACCCTTGCCTTGGCAGTGTAAAAGGCATGCCTGATTTGATTGTTACTGATTTTATGCAATATTTCTTTAAATAATGTGAGTGTTAGGACTCTCCTAAAAGGAGGAAAAATTAGCCTTTTCCTGAAGAGCAGAGTCTTTTCTAGGGGGCCAGAAGGTATTAGAGGCAGAAGCTGGGGTCCCAGTGTGTGGATGGCAGCCTGGAGACAAGAAAAGAATGAAGATGGCTGAAAGAGCAGAGAGCCAGGTTTTCAGGGTGATAGAAGAGAGCCTTGCTAGTGTCTGTCAGGCACTGGGTAAAGCTTACTGAACCCATGAAGTCACTCAGTTACCTAAAATCAAGCCTGGGGGATAGTTTCCACCTTTAATGACACATTGCGCGTGAGGAAAGTTGTATAAAAAAAACTTTTTTACATTTTGTCCTGGCATAATCAATAGGATTTTTTTCAACTTAAAATAAGGTATTCTGGATGTTACTCTAGTATATTCTTTTTAAATTTTAAAACCTTGGTTCTTTCTTCAGGGAGCTCAATAAAGGGAAGATCTAGGCAGAGCTACCTCATAGATTTAGAGTCCTATCAAAATGGTTAGCATAGAGTTAATTGGGTTTTATTTTGTGTAGTTCATTTTCAATAGTGCTATACTTCAGGGAGGGCAGTTTATTTGGGGGTGGGAGTTATAGCATTGTCTTTAGGCTAAACTGGGTGTTGGTTCAATTACATGTGACCCAGGAGCAGCGACAGCTGGAGACAGAAACTTCTTAACCTGTTGCAGCCTGTCTCCAACAGTCACAGTCTTCCTGCATGGCAAGTCCTAACTTACTTCTTAGCTGTCATTGCAATGACGTTTGGCCTGGGAAAAGGTAACACTGACTACAGAGCTAAGCAAACCAGACTCCTAGTGAATGAACTGAGGGCAGAAATGAACAGTTTGGGTCGCTAGTACAGCTGGTCCCGAAATTAAGCCTTTCTGTACCCTGGTAAAGTTTGACAGCTTTCTCTGCAAATACTTTAGGGTTAAGGACATAATTTAATTTTAACTTCTTTAAAAGGCCTTTTTTGTTCACATCAGTGAACAAAACCATAGATGATTGTCAAGGGTGTGATTTTGATGTAGGTGGGCTTATTTAGGTCCAAAGTGCTGTTCTGACTCTAACGGCAAAAGAAATCTTGAGGCAAAAATTACTTTTTCTCAAGGGTGTCTAAAGGACAAAATTGACTTGCTTGTATGTGTGCTTCCCAGAACAAAAGACACCACAGAGAACACGTGGGAAGTGTGACTCTGGCACCGCCTCTGAACCGTTACCTCCCTGAATGGATGTTAGAAACGGACATGGTCCATTGGGATAGCAGAGAGCTCCTCAAGGCTCAACTTCATAGTAATAAAAATAGTCTAGCTTTGCCCTTCCAGCTCAGGATTCTGGAGAGCTTTCCAAACAACAAAGTGGTAACACAGTTCTGCAGCAAGGAAGTAGAATTACCCTTATTCTGTGAGGATGAAGTGCAGCATCAAGAGGGTCACTTAAAAAAATCTGCATCAGAGCAAGAATAGAATCAGACTTTCTGATCAACCACAAAATTGTTCTTATTCTCCCTTTTAGCTTTTGCAATCCTGTTTCATTCTCCTAAGCAATACAAACAAATTAAGGTTAGCTTGTCCTGGAGCTGCACGTTCTGGGAGCTTACCCTGGTAAGTTCTCCTCCGAGTTCATTATTTTTGATTCAGTTTATCTGAGGACATAGCAAATGGACCCTTTTAAAGAGTGGGAAATTTCTTCCATTAAACCAAGGTTTATAGGTTCCCATTCTGATCCCTTTATTGCTAAATCTTCTGTGGCAAAGGCAGATGGAAAAAGGGAGCAAGTTACAGGATTTGGTAGTCTAGTCATCTTTCGTACCACAGACTGCAAACAGACCTATTCCAGGTTTCTCTGAAAAGATAAGGTCTTTAGTTCATATTCTTTCCCTCCCCAAATGGCTTGTTTCTTTATGTATCATTCCCAAAGTCCTGTCAGGAAAGTATTGACACAAGTTAATGACTTGTCACAAGGTAATATTGTAGCTTACTGTGACTGTAAGTCATTATTTCTAATAATGCCACCCATTCTAGAGTGCTGGAGATTCACAGTGTAATTTGCTGGCCAATTTGCACAGGGGAAGGTCTTTAGGAGAAGCCTGACAACAGGCAAACTTTGTTATTGTGAATATAGCAGAAGACTATTGTAATTCCTCTTTTCTAAGTAATTTTTGTTTTATATTCTATCTTTCTTTTGTATTCTCCTTTCAGTTTCCTCTTTCCTTAACCTAGGCTGGAGACCAGTTTTTCTACAGAGTCCTTATGTAGAATAACCTTATTAACTTTATATGTTAGCACCCTGCTGACATATCAATCCCAAAGTTGCAGTCAGAGTACCGACGTATTATTCAAGGCAAGAAGAATGGCAAGAGTTAAAAGTCGGAGAGGGCTCAGATCACTAATAGCCAAATACACTGTGGGCAGTGTAGCAGCAGCAGCCTCTGTCACTCAAGACCACTAATGCAAGACCACCTAGGTAGATGTCAGCCCAATGTGATGCTGAATACCTGTGTGCTGATGCTTCCGTTAGTACAGCAGGGTTCTCTCTGTATTGCCCTTCTTCTTATCAAAACCAAGATGGAGTGGATTTCAATGCACTTCACAGATCTTTGCTGGAATTTTAGCTGTAGCAGAAATACAAGCACATGTGGAAGGTTAGTTTAGGGGGGGGTGTTTTCTTGGAGAGCTGAATTTGCATTCAAATCTGTCACTAATTCAGCATAGATATGTGTCCCTCAATTAATTGAGTTTCTGCACTGGGGACTATGCACAAGCACAGTAATGTTATTTGGAGAATAGAAGTACTGTTTTTTGGGCAGCATTAGCATCACTTGGACTGTGATCCTCTCTAAGATATATGATTGCAACTTTTTATCGTGATTGTCATAATTTCCTACAGTTCCCCTAGAGATAACAAAAATATATTGCTTAATTGTGAGACATTATAGTGTTTTTCTTATCTTGAGAAAAATTATCTTAAATATGGGTCTGTTGTACTGAGATAGATTAGCCTGTGCGTACTTAAGAGCAGGTAGCCCTTAATGTTCTCTGTACTTGTCTTATTTCAGGTAAATCTTTAAAGCCTAAAGCTGTCTGTGTGAGGTCATCAGGTTATGATATCTGCCAAGAGCAGGGGCAGACTTAAGCAGCGTCTAGTTTGAGGAGTAATTTTCTGAGTAATTTTTCTCTGAATGATGAAAAAAAAAAACACTAAAACTTTTTTGTGCTGATACGCTCTGACAGTATAAAACCTTGAGTCTGTAATTGGGACTACTCCTGAAATCTGTGTTAGGTTTCATCCTGCTTAACAGCCAATGTGCTTGTCAGGGAATTACACCTGGCTCCCTAAACTGACATAATAAAGAGATGGGATAAATTCTGGGGCTTGGACCTGAGGACTTCAAAGCCAGAATGTCTTGCAACTGCTTCCAGATTCACTTCAACCTTTATGTTGGGACCCTGAATCATTCCTTAATTATCTGGCTCAGTATAACCAGAGTTTATAATGTCTTAAAAGAACCACATCTTGGTTGGAAATTCTCGATTCATCATTGCCAGTGAAAACCTCATTGTGCTCAGACTGCCCTGAGAAATACTTGATCGTTGTTAGGGTAGGGCATAAGGCCTAAAATAAGATCTGTGAGCTCAATAAAGTCACTTGTTTTGACAAAAAGGCATGATTGTTCTTTGGAGATTGGTAAATGAGTGCAAACAGCACTTTACATCTCTGAAGTCAAAACAGTACAACTGTAAAGTTCAATGGTAATCAAATTCCGTCACACTATATCAACCCAGTGTGAAATTAACAAAACAAAACAAACAAACAACAAAAAAAAACCAACCCAAAACAGAACAGTGTAATGGAAATAGACTCTGCTTCATTAATGAATGTGCCTTAACCCCATGAAGTCTGAACCCAGAGAATCTTCAGTTTCCCCTGGACTCTCCACGGTTATATCTAACAGAACCTCTTCACGGCTGGGATCAGAAGGCGTTTGCTACAGGTCAGTCTTTAAGCCCCCCTAATTTTTTATTCATCTGAGAGATTCTAGCTGTTTATGACAAGGTGATGTATACTTGAAACATTTGTTTTTCTCCATGTGTATAAGGGAGTCATCCTGACTGATCCACCCACAAATAGGACAGGCATCTGCAGCATACTCATCTAAAATTAAGTAGGTTAATTTTTGATCTATTGCGTTTGAAATTTCAGGCACCAACTGTAGCTGTGCTTGTGACTGTTTAGGAACGTGTCAAACACAGGGCTATTGTAAGGTCTTGTTTTCATTGACAGCTTGATCACTCCCCCCGAGGGCTGCTGTGTGGGTGCAGCATATACTGCCCTTTCTGGTGTGCGAGTCCTCTGCTGACTTGTGCGTCCTGCTGCAGTGTGCTGCGGTGCTGGGCTTGCTGGGAGCGAGTGCAGGCACCAGCACAGGAGGGAAGGAAGTAGTCAGAGGGTTATAAAGTTCTTGTGGAGAGTGAACCCCCACACCCCAGTGTAGGAGGTGCCCCTGCCTAACCTTACCCCTAGGCTGCAACTATCATGGGACATTAGTAGACCCGGATAATTCTAGTTATCCAGATAATTCCAGTAGAAGCATGCACTTTATTTTTTGCAGCTTGTTCTGAGCCCTGTGTCTATCTTATGTCTCAGCTGTCTCTTTCTCAGAACCATAACCCAAGTGTCTGCTATAATGGTTTTATCTGGTGGGAAGCCCAGCAGGCCAGAGCAGGACCCTTCTGTATGTTTTGGTGTCAGTGTGTGTGCTGTACTTGTTCACCTCCATTCACGCTTAGCAGAAAAGGAAAGTAACTCAGAAAGACGTTATCAAGGTGACCCTGGGTGGCCTTGGCCTCTAGCGCCCAAGCTGTCCTACTTGCTCTGCACTGATAGGCTTCCAGGCAGAAGAGATCAGCATAGGAAAAGAAGAATCCCTGTCCAGAAAATAGTTGTGATTTTAGCGAGTGAAAAATGTGATGCATACTACTTTGACAATGACTCAGCAGTCAGACAGCATAATTATGTATCGACAGTTCCTCTGGATGCCTCCCACAGTCTGTTGACACCATCTTCCCATTACGAGGATTGAATTAATGCCACAACACCAACATCCGTCCTCCTGTATCTGCCAGACTTTGGGAGGGGATGTGCACACTGGGAAAGGTGGAAAAAGCAATACACAATTTTATCATCAAGGTCTGAATAACGCTGTGGCCTGTGTTGTCTCACAACTGTAACAGTGACCGCAACATTTACATTTAAGGAAGGGAAAAAAACAGTAGCTTCGAAAACTTGTCATGCAAGGGTCTGTAATGAGAATAAGCGATGTTATGCTATAGTGCTGTTTCAGTATTTTTTGGGCTGCGGACATCAACAGAACTGCCCGACTGACAGTAGGGAAGGTTCTGTTTTTCATGATTGGTTGCACCATTCGCCTAAGTCTTAACTACTTAACTGTCCCCCAAGAGTTAGCACTCACAGCATATTAATTTGTAGTAAACAATAAACATAGAGCTGAATGAAACACAACATGTAACACAGTCGAGGAGTAGGTTTTCTTATTCTCCCAGGTCTTGATGCTGTAACATCATTGTGGAGGCGAGCTGTGTCTGATCTGTATCTCACTTGTAAGAAAGGGCATAAAGACCCTGACAGCAAAAAATCCCACGGAACTTGCTGAGGCGATCTAGGTTAACTGGGTGGCCTGACCTCTGGATAGAAACTGGCAGATACTGCGTTACAAACCACTATTTTTTACACACCATGACATTGGGAAGTAGAAAAAATTTTAGGACACTTGGATTGCCTCAAGATCATTATCACTGGAGCTCCAGTTTTTTCTCTGAATTGTTGCTCCAAAGGCTTGTGTAATCCATATACGTCGTCTTCATTATCTCAAAAATATTGTTGCTTAGGCTTAGTTTGGGGTCAGAACCAAGAGTTAAATTCAAAGTGTTAAAGCGTTAAGAACTGTTGCTTATGCCTTTTCCTCAGTTGTTTCTTAGCATGTGGTAATTTCAGTGATGAGTCAAATTCAGACGATGGAACTGAGCATTCCTCCTGCCCAATGAGGTCAGTGGCTCTGAGCTGCCTGTCTGCTGCGTATGGAGCTGCACAGGCATGAACTGTATCATGCTCAGGGTCAAAGGATCTTTCTTTGAAGAGATCAATATTCAGAAGAATTTGGATAATAGTCTGTAAAAATGTTACTATCAGCATTAGCTACAATTACACACTGTGCTTTAACATGCTACAGAATTGCCATTTTCATGCTAGATTAAATATATTTATACTCATTTAATCTTGGGAGCTAAGAATTTTAGAATTACTAGGTCTTGGAGATTGGCAATGCTGGGCTAAATTTGCACCCACTGAGAAGCTGAGGTCAAATACTTGAAGAATATGAGACTGTAGAAGCAGAAGGAAAGACAACATTCAAATATACTGATAGAACCAAAAATGAATTAAATACTGATACAGGAGTAAAACAGCCAATTGCTGAGGATTTTCAATTTATTATGACATTTTTTTATTCTAACATTTTTTGAGACTGAAGAACTATATTCCTAGTAATCCCTTTTATCAAAGCTGGAATATAGGATTGTAGCAGGTTGGCTTTAAGCCATTCCTTCCATTTTAGTGAGAGTTTGGGGGTTTGCATCCTGATTTTGTCGCATTGGATTTTCTCCATTTGCAATTTAATAATTACTGGCGATTGAAACACATCCACAAGCTAACATATCCCAGTGAGCTGAGAAGATTCTGGAATGCTGAGTTAGAAGAATATCAAAATGTCAACATGCTGCAATTACAAGCAGCTGTGATAAGAGTCAGATATAATGACTTCTGTTCACCTTCAAGGATAAAATTGGCAGATAGATAATTTTGTCTTTAACTCTTGTAAAAGGCTTATTTAGCAGACTACTTTTTCTAATATAGTGTGAGATAGCATTCTCTCTTCAAGTGCTCATGTTTTCATGTAGAAAAAGCTAATATTCAAGTATTCACACTGTCCTGGTTTAACAGGCATGTCCTATGTAAACCATATATAAAGTTGACAAGTAGGATATGTTATGGTTAGTACTTCAAATAATAGCAGGCATTCCAGCAAAAGTAACAGGGATAATCATAGCCTACGGTAAAGATGTAAAGAAAAGGCCTTGTTTAGCCTGGCAAAGGAAAAGGGAAGGCATGGCCATATTTTGACAGCTCATATTCCCTAATAGGAATAAAATTCCAACTCTAAGGATGGTCATTGGAGGGGATTGCTTAGGGAGCCTCTGTCTTCAGAAGAGCTTAGAACAGTTCAGGCAATTCTGAAGAATAGGTTAAGTACAGATGTTCTTGTCTTGGAGCTGGGGGACAGACTCTGTCATCCCTCAGTGTCCCTGCAGACTCTGGTGTCAGTTGTTCCAGTGCAACTGTCCCAGCCTGAATTGCCCTGGCATAACCATGGGCATAGTTTTGCAGATTTTTCTCCATGACAATATGACACTAGCTAGTTCCAGGTATTTGTCACTCACATTTTCTTGAAATACTTGCTTTTTTTCCATAGCAGTTGATAGCCTCCCCATAACAAAGATTACATCACCTCCTTTACAGCCCAAAATCAATCTGTCCATCTGCACAAAACCCAACCTTAGTCCTGTGAACAGGGTAAGTTATTCAAATACTCACTGGTTTTGTAGTGCCTGTACTTGCAGAGCGTTTTAAAAGCTTATTCCTAGAAACACTCATATTCTCTTCTATACTTTTATATTAGTGGTTGGGCGGATGACTGTATCATTGTAAATGATCGAGCAATGTAATTGTAAGTGCTTTGTCAACGACATCAGAACTAATCCAAACTGAAAGAAAAAAAAATAAAATGAAAATAAATTAAAAAATCCAAACCTGAAGTTCCTATTCATGGATGTAAGCCCCAGTCATGTTGCTCTATAGCTTTACTTAACTGGTTTATCCTGCTTGTTCCTGTCAGGCATAGCCACAGCAGTGAATTCTTTGTTCTAGCTTCTTGTCTAGTCCTTTATACATTTTAATGAGCTAGTTTCACATTTAAATACGTTAGCTTATCTGTGACTGCTTCTTATTTTGCATCTCCTCAGAACTATTAAGATCTACTGCAGACTTACTGTAGGATTCTAAATTTCAAAGCTCCAGGATTAGTGTTGATGTTTTAGCCTTGGAACTTGCTGTCTTCAGAATTCTGTTAGGGATATGAGAATCTGAAGCTTCAAAGCACAATGTGATTCCCTTCTTCTTCTGTAAATTCCTATCTGGTTATCTCTGTCTCCTTTTTAGGGAGAGGTTTGCATTTTTTTTTTTTTAATTTGGCTTACTTTTTTTCGGTTGAGATATATTGCTGCTGCATTAGTGGCAACATATACTTTTAAAGATAATGTAAGCAGATAAATATAACAACATTTTTGCTGAAAAGCCAAGGTCCCCATAACACACTATTTATTTACCAAATAATTGTCTTGGTGAGTATCAGAAAGGCTGAAATTACAGTACAAACTAATCCTGCACTTTAGCTGTTGCATACACAAAAGTTTCTATGAAACCTCAAAAAAATTCATCCCAGAGGAATTTTCTGTATAATAGATAAATGAATGAAAGAGTGGAGAAGAATAATCTCTCCTTGAGGATCTTTCTTTGGCGTAAAAAAGAGAGGCAGTTTGTGCTACAACATTAACAAGAAAGAACAAAACCTGACTATTTCTATGAGGAAACAGCCTGTTTAGACACTTTTTCTCTCAGTACACCAATGTGTATTTTATTCACTATATAAAATAAGTCTTCTTCATAGTGTTCATACTGCACAGACTAAAAGTGCTGTTTTTCAGGCTTTTAGGTAGCAACAGCAGCCTAAAGAAAATTTGCCACTTCATCCTTATCCTAACTCCAATCCATGCACAAATCTTCAAGTTAAAGTTTAAGCTTGAGCTAGCTTGCCTGGCAGAAATAGGTTGTTTGACACTAAAGCTACAAACACTGTAGAGATGAGTTATCTACCAATTACAACAGCTTATCAACTGCTAATCCAATTAGTCTGCATGGATTCACTGTTGCGTGGCTCCCTGTCCTCTCAGGCTCAAGGTAGGTAGTAATTCACATGCACTGATAGAGCTAACAGTTGCAGGAAAGACAAGCTTTAAAAATTCTCCTGGAGGAGGATGAGTAAATCACTAAATATCCCAAGAGTAATTTAGATGCTATGATCACTGGTGCAGGCAGTAAGTAATCACATTTTATTGACAACTCCTAAAGATCAGTCTTCCTTTGAAGCTGCCTAGAGTGAAACTGAGTAGAGTGTAGGTGGTGGGCCCACTGCAACATACAGCAACGAGACCTCATTGGGCACCAAACGAGCTGCTCTGGGTAAGGGAAGCACCTTAAGCCTTTCAGCGCAGTGCTGTGCATTGGCCTGCGTTCACTGCTGTGAATTTACACTGTATCCTTAGAGATAATCATTTGTAGAGAGTGGGGCAGTTTGCTTACATAGAGACATGACTCTTAGCACATCTAAGGACTTCAGATAGCATGTTTTTTGGAGGAGAAAGGCAAAGGCTGTGTAAGTGATCTTGTAATAGAAAACTTGAAAATACAGTTTCTGTATAAATAAACATTGGACCTTAAACATTTTTTGAAATTGATGTTTGATCACTCCAATAATTTCATCAATTCAATTTTGCAAATGCCGTGCTCCCTTGCAGGGATTCGGGAATCCATGTTTCATCTCAGAGAACGTTATCACAGCTTTATAAACACCTGCATACAATACTGCAAAAACACTGACAGGAATTTTAAAGACAGGCTGCTGCTAGGTACCACCCAACAACACACAAAGCAATTCTACTTACCACAATAAATGTGATCTCAAATAAATGTGTTAAAACATAAAGTGAATTAATACATGTGTGATTTGTGTATTGGTATCAATAATCAGTTTATATTCTCTTTCTTGCAGGAGGAGAAGTCACCAAGCCCAGATTCGCTCAGTATTTCCATGGCAGCTTGGCCAGTCTTACTATTCGACCAGGCAAAATTGAGAGTCAGAAAGTGATTTCCTGTTTGCAGGCCTGCAAGGAAGGTCTGGATATTAATTCTCTCGAGAGTCTTGGCCAAGGAATAAAGGTGAGGGATGAACTGACATAATCTTTGATAAAAATTTAGAGCTGATTTATGAAGTGGAGAGCCCAAGGTACAGTACACACAGTACAAATGTACTCCCAGAAGCAATGTAATTTCCCATAAAGTCATGCAAAGAAAAAGTGGAACAGTAGAAGAGCTGTGACACTGCAAAGAAAAATGTTTCCATTATTGCAAAGCTAGATGTTCAGAAAGTAAGGCACTGCTGGTATTTCAGAGTCCATAACAATTACCAGGTCATGTTCTCATGATTATTTTGGTAGTTTTACAGAAATAGAGACATGATTCCAAAGAATTACTGAATTTTGATCTGAAGTAGTTTTAAAGTAGTGGAGAACCTAAGTGGAGTATCTTTCATCTAGAAGCAACTCCGAAAGAAGTCCCAATCCAATAGTATTGAAAATTCAAAGTGTGTTCCAAAAGGAAAATGGTGTGGGACTTGAAAACTGGATAATTTAAAAGCTTAAAGTCAAGAAATTAAAATTTTACATGTGCATATAAATCATTATTCATCTTCATTATGTATATGACTACTGATATTGTAACACTTTTTCTAAGATTAGAGAACAACAGACAGAGGGAAATCCAGTTTCAATTGACATAGTGGTCAGATTGCCTTGCATTTGTTAAGACAAATTCTGTTCTTTTAGATACATATGTGGGATTGTAACTATAACTTCTGTAATACTTATATGAGACGCATTGTCAGTTTCCCTTTGCTGATGCCATTATTCGATGACAGGCCTAATGTGTCAACACACTGTTAAGCTATTTCCTAGCGCACAAATCACAATGCCATCTTCAAAGGAGCTGAGCTTCAAATTCAAACTGGGACTACACTTTGGCTGCAGGCTATGCATCCCGTGGAACCACACAGGTGTTTTTTCAGTGGGGAGGAGGAAAGTGCCCTCACACTTGGCCTAGAGCATGCAGTGGAAGTACCATGACTACATTTTATTAGCTAAAACTTTTCCTAGTACAAGATGGGAGACTGACCAGAAATACACTCCAGTGTTTGTCTAGGCAGTAAGTTACAATGGCGTGGTATAACCAGTATGTTTCTGAAAACAATGGTAAAAATGAGATTGAAAGTGCAAACTTAAGGAGGAATTTTGATGGCTCTAGCATTTACATATGAGCAAAACACCCCAAAGATACTTTTTTTCTTCATCATACCGAGGACATCATTAAGAATTTCACATTGTTGCCTCTCCCAGCAAAATGAAACACCTGCGTGTAAAAGCTATTTTTAAAAGGCAACGCATACAAATAGCAGGTAGGGTTTTCTGGAACGCAAGTGTATATGCCTACCAGTAAGTTCTTTGCTGGGATTTTATGTGAATTAAAACAATGTACACTTGGTCTATGGTGCTTAAAAGCATAGTAAGTCTTGCCCTATTGTCACATCCTGAAATCTGACAATATTTGAATACTGTGTTGGTTTATGGGCTTTATATATCCCTGTTATACTGCCCACTGCTGCTCCAGCATGGCTTTCCTACTGTATTAGCAGTGTAGTGGGGAAAATGAAGATAAGGGATTGTTTTCCTCCCTTCCTTTCTTTCACCAAACTTCGCAACATTTTCATTTTCCGAAATATAGATGAGATATAGTGGGGTTTTTTAAGTTACTGCTTTAATTTTTACTTCCTCAGCCAGCTCAACAGTCAGCGCAACAGCAGAAGGCAAAAATGAAAAGAGAAGTGAGAGTATGGTTGGGTTTCTTATTAGGGCTGACAGAAAGCAGCTCGGATGAAAGCAGAACAGTTGGCACCTGACCTTGAACAGAAGATTAATAAAGAGAAAGGGGTTCCGGTGTCAGTAATAAACATACCTGATCTCAGACAAAAATGTGTGACAGTTGCACAGATGATGGGTTCTGTTTGGCTATTTATGCGGTGCTTAGCAGATTCAGTGTAGGCAAACTGATGTTGGAAGGTGTTTCTGCTGGGCTCTTTGGACTCATGAAGCTTCACTCCTTAGCCACCTAAGAAAGAGCAATGCGGTTGTAATACAGTTTCTGACACAGTAGTGTTGGACTTTTTATGTCTGCAGGCTAATTTTCAGATATCGGTGACAGCTCTCAGAAACACTGTCTAAACTGCTGCTATTTTTAGCCTTTTTTAATGAGAAAGACAAAAATGGCTCAGACTAGGGCTTTCTCCAGTCCCTTTGGCAGCATTCCAGCTGTTCTGGCAGCTGAGCTATTAAGTTAACTAGCTAGCTAGAGTCTTCTTTTGCTAATTTTATTCTCTACTACTGCTAGCTCACTGAAAAGAGAAAGACGTGTATGTAGGCTGTGACTCATGTTAGTCCTCCTCTTTGTTAAAAAAATACCCTTCAGTGTGTTATGACCTTCCTGCATAAGCTTTAAACCCAGTCCTCTGTGTTCTGTTTGACAGAAAAACCGGTGCTTCATTCTGTTCTTCACAGTCTATTTGCTCTTTTGCTTTTTAACCTTTCTGATTGCAAGGAAGTATAGACAACCATTGTCTGTGTACAGTAGAACATGTTCATATAATCAATATCCAGCTTTGGGGACTGCATGTGACAGAAGGGTGCATTTCTTAATGGTTTGTGCTGACAACAGTAGGGTACAAAATCAAGGGGCTTAATCTGGTTTTCTTTGCAATGCAGATGGTTTACTGAACCAATTCATAGACCAAAAAAAATGGAATCAGGATGAATTATGATGAAGATGAAATCAATCATTTGCTATGTGGATATAGTAGCAAAGTTTCTGGTCAGCAAGATTGTTTCATGTTCAATGCAATGGACTAGAGAAAGATCAGGGCTCCACGAATAGCCATTGACTTTGCAACGTTTGTTGACTCAAACTGGCTTTGTGCAAGTAGCAGCTCCATCTTAAATCATGACACCCTTATTGATCATGAGACAGACAGGAGAATAGCCTTTATTCTGTCTGACATTAACAAAGATGTAGGAGGGAAACGTTGTAATTGTTTTCTTCATTCATGTTGAAATATATCTCAGAAAGATAGCCCAGGGTAAAGCCAAAGAGAAAGCAGGAAAAAATATGCTTCTGTATGTTACTCTGGTTTAAGCTAATTATTTTTATATGGGGATGTGTTTAACAAAAAAAAAAAAATTTACATAGTAATAATAATGATGACAGTAAGTGAAGGTTTTGAATACTATAGCTGCAGAAATAGTATCAGCAAAGTTGACAGGGCTGGGCAAAGTACAGCAAATCAGGATCAGTTCTAACAGTAGTTATTCACATATGAAACAGATGAGTGGTACAAGCACATGTTTTAGGGAACAACATGTGGATTCAGACAACAATCGCTACCAATTTTTTTTTTCCTAAATCATTAGATTTTAAAATTATGTCTGTGCAACATTCTTTAAAAATGTCTTATTTTGTACTGTCTACCTGGTACCTTAAATACTAATTATATGCATTTCCTCTAGTATCACTTCAACCCTTCCCAGTCAGTCCTTGTCATGGAAGGAGATGACATTGAGAATATAAATCAAGCTCTCCGAAAGGTCTCATACATCAACTCTAGACAGTTTCCTACTGCAGGCGTACGACGTCTCAAAGTCTCATCTAAAGTCCAGTAAGTTCTACTTCAACTGAACTGATTAGATTAGGAATATTTTTAATGAATTGCTTTCTTCTTAGGACATGTAAAAAGAATAATTTTTAGCTAAATTACATCACTAAATCATACTTGTATGTTATTAAGCATAAAGGATGAATTTCATTTACTTTTATGCCGATTTATCTTGTGGTTTTCTTTTGATATTGTCCTTTTAAGAAACTTTTCTTGTTAATATAATTTACTTGCATTATTTTTATAGTTTGGAGCATACAATCTGGACTGAACAGTACTTGCATTTATTGCATTCTTATTTTACTATTCATTTTAAGAAGTTACAGTTTCTTCTGAGACAGCTAGAGCCATGACTTTTTAAAGCAGGCCTATTACATCTAACAGACAACACATCTGCAAGAACAGTGTCTGTAGCTATGCTTGAAATAGTCTTTATCTGTCTGCATCCTTGTAAGACCATCATCACTGAAGTCCTGGTGTTGGGTGTTAAACAGAAATTCCTGTCCTTCCATTTTCATGCAACAAGAGTGACAGAACCTGCACAATAATGTTTACAGTTCTAGGTAACCAAAGAGCCTTCTGTTGCTGAGCTCCCCTGGGGTACGTCTGTGTTACAGCAAGTTGTGTAGTGCAGTGAAAGCAGATCTTTAGAATGAAAATAAACATCACTGCTATGAACTCTCATCTACTTTGTGTACAGTTCTTACTATGTACTAGGTTTAGTCTAGTACTAGGTTTAGTCTAGTGCTGCTGGCTGACCACACTAAGTGTTTGGAGAGCATCTGCTGATGTAGTTTCACTGGAAGCAGTCCGGTTTGCACAGTCCAAGGCTAGCCCAAGCCTTGTGCCAAGATGCAGAAAGATAGAGTTTGTCAGGACTAAAGCACAGTGCTGATTCAGATGCAAATGCTAACATAGGCCCCTTTTCTCCCCATTAAATACTGGGGGGTGCCAGAATGAGTTCATCATGGGTCCAATTTAAATGGATAATACGACCCTTTTATTTGCACATGACAAGTTAACCATATTATGTTCTTAAATTCTCACTTTGAGAATTTAATGTTAGGTTTACTATAATTAGTTGTTATCATCTAA
>KZ506371.1:143657-157597 GCA_002844005.1 Limosa lapponica baueri | reverse complement strand
TGCATGGGTTTGTTGTGGCCCAAGTGCAGGACCCGGCACTTCACCTTGTTGAATCTCATACCACTGCCCTCAGACCATTGTTCCAGCCTGTCCAGATCCTTCTACAGAGCCTTTCTACACTCAAACAGTTTGACACTCCTGCCTAACTTGGTGTTATCTGCAAACTTAGTGAAGGTGCACTCAAT
Source organism: Limosa lapponica baueri (assembly GCA_002844005.1). NCBI lineage: Eukaryota > Metazoa > Chordata > Aves > Charadriiformes > Scolopacidae > Limosa > Limosa lapponica. The sequence continues at coordinate 157,412 of KZ506371.1, read as the reverse complement.
CCCCTAGTCCAGATCATTGATAAAGATATTAAAGGGAACTGGCCCCAGTACCAAGCCCTGGGGGACAACACTTGTGGCTGGCTGCCAACTGGATTTAATTCCATTCACCACCACTCTCTGAGCCCAGCCCTCCAACCAGTTTTTTACCCAGCAGAGACTACACCCACTCAAGCCACGAGCAGCAAGTTTCTCCGGGAGAACGTGCTAACAGACTTTGATTTGAAGCAGTAAATTTAAATTAAAAAAAAGAGTTTTATTATCACATCATCTCAAAACACACTGTGCAGAAGAAGAACTATCTATAGATTTCAGGTGCTTCTAGCATTGAACAGCAGCTAAGGGAAGACATAAAATCTCTGTGTACTTTACTGCACCCAACTGTCACCATTTGGCACGTGCATTTTTTCACCTTGCTCTCTAGTCTGTCCTGCTGATAGAAGCCAACAAAAGGGGACAGCAATTCTTGTAACTGCAGCTCTAGTTTTTTATTTCTTTTTATGTTTAACCTCCTCTGAATTTGCTGCCCTGGCGATTTTAGAATTGTATATTGCTCTCTGACTACCAAAGTAGAAACTAAAAACTACATGTAAATTCAGTTATGAGAAGCTTAAGATACTTATGCTGAAACATTATCTTTTGACCATCATGCTAGAAGAAAGCATTTGGAACAGGTTTTGTCCAGTTACTTGAATTACGAAAGGAAGCCAAGAAGAAGAGAGGAAAAAATAGAGAACAGAGGAAAAAAGTCATTATTCATATGGGTAAAACACTAGAACTTGGGCCTAGTACTTTCCAAAATCAAAGTCATTGTGTTTTACTTACACATTAAAACAAAACTGTTGGAAAGTTTAATATAAACATGATAGTGTACATGGAATAACCGGAGTAATATTGCAGACACATTTTCCTGCAAAAGTTTCCTTAAAATCTGGACTGTAGCCAAAGAAGATGAAGACAGCAGTGGAGACTAACATATGATGTGTCTATCTGTCTGTAACACAGGAAAAAACTTGTATTTGCCTAATTAAAAAAAAACCAAAACTGCACAGATTTTTGGTAAATTTGGGTACAGATGGTGACTTATACGTGTGCGGTGACTGGAGCACAATTTTTATCTTATGCATAGTTATGTTAACTGCAGCTACAAATTATCCACAACTGCAGAGGCATATTTGCATTTTTAATTGTTTGGGCAAAATATTGAAAATCTGGACTCATAAATGCCTATCCTTTTTAAGAGTAATGGAAAGAGGATTTTTCCTTTACCTTGTTAACATTTCCAAACACAGAGTTGCAGCTTAGAGAGTGAAAACATTGATAATTGAAAGAATAAGTAATGGCACATCACTTCAGAAGAAAATTGGCCAGGGAGAATTTAAGAATTTAATTTCTGTTTCCTTTTGGTTTTTCATTTCATTTCCATTTCAAACTTTAAAAATTGCATATGGGCAGTATTTGATTTTGCTGAGAAGGAATAAAAAAGAAAGGCAGAGAGGGAGAAAGACTAAAAAAATTCTCCTGTGTTTCATTTCTAAATTTCTCAATGTGAAACACATGAGGTGTGTGTGTGTGTGTGTGTGAAGATTACACACTACAGTCACTAGAAAAATACTTGATTCTTACAGGCTAACTGTTCAGTACTCCTGGGAGATCAGGCCTTTACTGGATGCTTGAGTAGGACACCTGAAATCAACAAATTTGAAAATTTGGGCTTGTGTATTGATTATAGAAAATTCCTGGTTTCCTCTGATATCAAGGAACATAAGATATCTGGTGCAGAAAAGGGAAATCCCAGAATTCCCTGTGTTATAAAATATACAATAATAGACAAGAGCTTATTACAAACACAGTGAAATTTCATATAGATAATGGATAAAAAACAGATAAATGTTGCAACAGTAATTAATAATTAATTAGATCCCAAACAAGACTATTACTTTTCTACAATATGAGCAATACACACATTTGTAGAAATTCTAATAAGTTGATAACACTGGGAACTTGTTTAAATTAAATTTCCTATGAAAAATGAAAGAATTATAAGACTGCTATAGAAGAAAAAGCTTTTAAGAGATGTTGCTATTTGACCATATGCCCAGTAATAGAGAATTACTGGTAAAAGGGAATTAGAGAATAGGTACAAGAAAAGAATATAAATTTCCAGTTCCAAGTTTTGAGGAGTCTCAGGGGTTATCAACGAAGAGTCATCATTCACATCCATATCCTCAAGAACATTTACAGATAAGTGATGAGTTTGATTTTTGTTGCTCTTCAACAATATCTATCCAGGAAAAAGAATCATCTATAATTTTTAAGGCTCACATTGCAAAGAGAAAAAAAAATATCTAATACTTTACCTCTGACATAAAATAAACTAAAGAAAAGCCAGTAAAAATGTATTTAGGAAAAAGAAAAAAAAAAGGCAACTGAAAAACAGACCTAGGTAAATAAAAATCATAAAAGCTCCAATCTGGTCTCTTACCTCTGCTCAAGGTAACTTTTATATTCTGGAGCCAGAAGGTAGAACTGAGTCTGATTCTAGGGCTAATATCACCTACGCTGACAGCACACTGCGGGCAAATTCACACAGGCTCCTTTTCGGAAAAATGGCTGGCAAGTCAGGAGTGTGAACATAATCAGTTTGTGTGAAAAAAAGAACACAAGCTGTCTGAAAGGTCATTTTCCCCAAAACTTGTAACACTGAGAAAGACAATCATTAGCCACATTAAACTGTAACAGAGACACTTTTGAAATGAATTAGAAGTCAGCTTGAAAGAACTATAGAAGAAGCAAGGAAATATTTAACTGTGGGGAGAGAGAAAATGAAAGAGAGCAGCCTCAAAACTTGGTCTGAAAACAACAGCAGCAGCTCTGCTGACATTGCCACTTCTGTAAATTACTTGGATTAGTTATAGAAAAATCTGTGTTTAGTAACATTCTGTAAGCATCTAGCATTATGGTTTATCATGCTGTATTGCTGATATTGGACCTGAATGTACACTTCACTGTTGCTGGTTAATTATTGTCATTAGTTAATCGATTAACTGCATCGATCTTAATTTGATTAAAATTATGTGAACTGAGCAGTTTTCCTCTATGATCAGCTCTGGTAAAATGTAGTGGAGCTTCAAATCTGATTAAGTTTTCTTCCTACTCTACATGGATCCCCAAAACCAGTACATTTGCAGATAAGCATTGGTAAGAATACCAGGTTTCCAGCTCTGCTCCCATATCAGACTTGTAAGGAAATCATTATGCCACCTTCACATGAGGGCTGCTTGCTCTTTGCTTGGACAAATGACTGACACAGCAAAGATCACCGTAATGGGTGTATGTAAGACTTGATAGGCCAGGAATGCAAGTCATTTATGAGAAAGGTTTTGCATCTTTCTTGTAATGCTGTAACAAACCAGCTTGGTTTTCATGAAGTGAAATAAATTACTCTTCACATTTATTGACCCAAGGAAATTTGTTGATTCTTGAGCATTGTGTAGGTTTGTATGTTGTTTAGAACATGTTTTCTATAAAATCAAATGATCAGATTCCTCACAACTCACATTCACTGAGCAGTAAACTGACTATAACATCACAAAAAAACCTTTCCCTGCACATTTACTTTTTATAAAACAAGTTTTTTTAACCATTATGCAAGAAATATTCTGTAGTATAGTAGAAAAAATCCCTCTTTTTGACTCTTGATTGTTACTAGAGTCACCACATTCACTTGTTCTTTCCATCCACTCTGATAAAGGCTGATTATTTACCTCTGATAAATCATGCCCATTGACGAGGCTGGCAACTTGATACAGATTGCCACCTGTGATCCAGCAGTTTACGATTACAAAACTATTTTCTTCTAATCTCTCTGAAAAGTACCAATAAATTACATCATGGGTCAAAAACTAAACAAAAGGCTAACTGGCCTCTGATATTACTTTATCTAATAAATAAATTAACCTTATCTGTTTGCAAGGTAAGATAGTTCTGTGTTAGAGGAGACTCACACCACAACTAGATTTGCTATCCTTATTTTATTATAAACCACATCCCCATAAGAAAACATAGGGTTTTTTCCTGTATAGTAATGTGATTTGCTTACAGATAGCAGAGGTCTTTTAGGAATGCAGTTATCCTACTTTTAAAGAATAATAAAAGCTTGCTTCATACAGAAATATAATTTTGGTGTTTGTTCAATGTGTCAGCAGTATTTTCTAAAGAAACAGAGATCATTTCTCTTCCTACAAGAGCAGCATTGTCATTTCACTGACATCTGGAGAACTTCATTGAGTCATGTTTTTGACCTTGTTACAAACGTCTCTGCTGAGCATTTGAATGAACTGAATTGTTTGTAAGAAAATGAGAAAGATGAAGTTTTACTGTTCGAAGGGACAGACACATATTTTAGAATATAAGTACTTAAAAGAAAGAGAGAGAGAGAGAGAAAGAACCATAATGTTCTAAGAACTATAAAAGCTATAATGATTGAAGAAGTAATCAAGGATGGTAACAAGTTGCTTTGCTAGATGAATAAAAAAATCATTCACTATTCCATGCAAAACTGTTACAGACTGAAAAGTTATCTTTGTGGCATCATAGAGTGAGTTTACATTTCAAGTAACAGCTGCATTTAAGAACTCCCATGGTACAGAAAACATTTACATTTGGGTATAAGTAAAATAGCAGACTGATTCATCAGCTGGAATAGGTTAGTATGGTCTTGCTGACAAAAACAGGCAAAAAAAAAAGGCACTGAGAGAGAGATTTGGTGCAAGTCATGGAAAAAATATGAATTGTACTGTTTTACAGAAGCATCACAAGACCAGCACAAGCAACGAATAACTCTTTCATTTTTTTTCTTAAACATTTTCCTTACTGTAACTCCCATCTAGGAACCTGCATCCTTCATCAGACACTTTGGTCAGGTACCGATGATTGAAGTCATCAGGTGTGGAGAGAGGAAAAAAGGGCTACTGTAGAGAACAACAGCAACAAATGGGAGCGCTAGAAGATAGGTGCTTCAGTATTATATTTAACCTGCTTTATATTTTATCTATACGCATGCATTAAGGAGACAAGTGCTGAAATCTATCCAGATGGCAGCAGAGATACTGCTTGCACCAGGAAACTTCTAATCCCTGCCAACTTCTAACAATCTTTTCCATGGTCTGATACGAATTTCCTTTGATTCTCTGCTTGCTATATAGGTATGCAACAAAAGTCACAGGAGGCAATTTATACAGTTCTTACAGTTTTTAAAGTTCAGCCAAGCTCAACTTTATGGACGTTGCTGCATAGAACCTACTGGTTCAATAGAGTCTCTCACAGTTCACAAGTGGTACTGGAGTCCCTTCAGAACCTGGAAAGGGCATTCAAGTACATACATAGGTTCTAAAAATCTAAGACTCTCCCAGAAATGCTCTTAACAATCCTTGAAGCTTTGCCAGCGACACAACACTGTACAGACATTTTCAAGAGCTAAAATGTTTTTCAAAGTGAAATCTAGAGCTAATTCTTCACCAGATAATAACAAAATTATGTAACAAATGCCTTAAACCTGCAATTTTGGATTGCACATTCTGATTTTTTTTTTTACAACGAAGAGAAAATAAAATAGTTTAGTTTGTCACAGAAATTCTTATGTAAGCACTTAAACACACGGGTGAGACAGTAATATTAGTAAAATGGGATACAAAGTAAAGAGAGAGAATGTCAGCTCAAGATGACGTAAAGTATCAATCATCACAACAAAAGTACAGAGATAATAAGAATAAATCTCAGAACCAGAAGACAAAGTGAAAACTGAAAGTTTTCCCTTCTCCTCAACACACAAAAAAATGCAGCAGATCTACTGTGAAGCCAACTATGAAGTTACGCAAACAGAAGCAAGAAGAAGGGAGGTATTTTAATCTGAATTTGTCTCCTATAATGAGACAGAGTAGGAATTTTTATATAATTCCACAGGTAACAGTTATTTGCTTTTCTCGGGTGCAAAGGATGTGCACGTACCTCCAGGGTTGTGCATGCATCTTTATTTCATGCACCAGTTGACAGGGATGTATGAGAACTATGCAGCTTCTGCCACTTCAAATTGAATTACACACCAGCATATCTTGATGATGGAAGAATGGCATTAGGGGGACAGGGCAAGGAGACATGGAGAAGATTCAGATCCTCCAGCATCACTTTGTTAAACAGCATATGTCCTTCTGACTTTTTTTTTAAGGGGGGAACATGAGGTGTCTTCTCAGGAATTCTGTCTGAGGCATCACGAAAGGGAACTACACTTTGTAATACAGAAGGTTAATATGAACCTGTCTAAAAATGAGATGTGGCAGCTGTAATCAGTCAGCATCCAGACATGGCTATGCAGCAACTTCGATAGAATTTTCTCCAGCAGCCCACGTGCACCCAGCACACTGTGCATGATGAATACAAAAATCAGTGTAGCTGAAGATCAAATATTTGTCACTTCTTATGCCACCATGTGGCAGAGCACAGCTGCATGCAACACTCTGCAGCTGAATGTGTATTAAACTGCCAGTGCTCTTAACTGAATTACTGAATTCAATGACATGTTAAAGTACAGTTCCCTGAGCTATAATAGTCTCTCTTTCTTATAGTCTAACATGGCTTTGACTTTGTTGCTGCAAAATGAAAGTCTATTCTTTAGGAGTGTGAAATGTGTACAGAGGAGAGAAAAAAGGAGTCCTCCTGCCTGTGTTTAGGAATTGTGGGTACGAATGTACATACAATGATATGATCACACTTCTGTTTCCAAACAGGACTGTCTATATCTGTAATTCCATGACTCAGTATCCGATTACACACCTGCAATGATTTCAGCCTGTGGGTGGATGACAAAAAGATGAAAGACTCTCTCCCTGAAACGTGAAAAACCAACTTTAACCCTTCCAACTCACAAGTTTGTCAGATTTCTTGGAAACAATTGGCAGAAATTCACGTTGCCTTAATATTTTTCCTATTTGAAAAGACAGCAACACAATGTTTTAAGTCCTCAGCTATAACTGAATCGATATTTTGTCTGATGTGACTTGTGCATTTCCTTTGTAGTGTATTGTATCCCCAGTCCAAAACAGGGGCTGGCTGGAGATCACAGTTCCCTCATGATTGTTCCCTGGGGAAACTAGGACATGATCAGGAGATGATGCCTGCATGTGGCAGGACCAGCCCCAAAATACAGTTCAGAGGGGGTCAGGTCTTCCAGTTTAATTGTAGCTGAGACAACCAACTGTTTGTCCCAAGCTTCCAAGTATAATATAATTTATCATGTAATATCCATGCTTTCAGTGCAGGGCCATATCCTGGTTTTGAACAGGACGCTTTGTAAAACATTTCTTGAAAACTAGTTTTGCCTATTGTGCCTCTCTTTCCCTAGACTTTAGCAATCTTTCTTCTCTGTATCTTTCTAATCTGTTTTTCTCACCTTCACCTGAAAGGTGACTGCTTTGGAGGAATGAACAATGAGATCTCTGTGGTGGATAAAGACAATTCTGGATGAAAGATGCTGCAGGAATGCAAGTCATTACCAGTACTGTATTTCTCTTGATTATGGTGTTTTAGCCCTATTATATTCTCTGCTTTTTTTTTTCCCAGCTGTTTGCACACATGACCTCTTCTTTCAGTCATGTTTCTCTTCTTTACTTGTGTTTACCCTGCAATCTTTTCAATCGATCTCCTCACTGCTCATTTCATACTTAAAAATGCACTGTGTTTCATGACTTAAACTGACAGTAATGAGGACAACTCTTTAACTATAGTCTACAAAAGAAAAACCCTTGATATTTACCAACATGTAAAATAAAGAGATTGGTTACAGCAAAGAAGAGTAAAATATGCCAGCATAATTTGTGTGAAACCAGGGTGCCACCTACAAATAGGGTCACCACCCAGGGACTGGTGTCACATTAAAGAATTGGCTTTCACTTAAAATTTTCCAGGTGACTGAAGACCATCATTTGCTTCATTTACTTGGTATCCTACAAACTTGGAAACCTGATGATAAAGGCTCAGAGTGGAGGGAAGAAAAAAAATATCTGTAAGAGAAATATGTTTTTCTTCAAGTATTTTGTCACCATCAACTTCCAATTCAGCGCTGTTGATGAAAACTTCTGACCTACTCTGCTAGCTCTGCATCACAAGATGTGTTTAGTATTTATGGCTGCGTACAGCCCCTAGATTTGTGCAAATTATCAAGCATTCCTGGAGATATTCCCCTTTGGAAATGTAGGGGAAGCGGAATCAAAGTCTATCTTTAAAGAATACTGAAACACACACATATTTACAAACTGTGGAGAAAATTAGCTGGCAGAGAGTGTAGGCTAGAAGGCAGGAGGTAGATGCAGTAATACATACATTATATTGTTATGATAAACAAGAAAATAGTTTCTTCCTGAACCGTATTAGCTGCACATTTTAATGCAGCTGGACACTGTTTTCCCCTTACCTTCTTATTTAAGCAGTTTCTTTAGTTTTTGATGACGTTATGAATTTTCAAAAGGGAAAAGTTAAAATGCCATCACAAACAGATGGTGGATTTTGGGCTTTATTTCAATCCATTTAATCAAGTTAAAAACAAAACAAAATCAGGAGGGAGAAAACCTCACTTTCCTCAAGATCAGTCTTTCTCACTCTGGCCTCCTTACAGGTTTCCCTCACCTTCTTCTGAAGCATTTGATGTCGGTCACTGCTGGCAAGGGCGTGCTGTGGTAGACAAATGACTGGTTTGATGCAATATGGCAGTTCCTATGCTCCCAAGTGATATAGTCAAGAAAGGAGCAGGAGCTCTTGCACTCACAAATAAGATTTTACTCAAATAAAAAATTCATTTTAATCCTACTGCCAACTTCTTAGTGTTAAAAAACACCTCCTCCCCTCAACCTGCTCTTAAAGTTACACATTTATGAAGAATGTAATAATACTTTTCATAGCACAAAGCTCCAATTGTACTAGATGATTTTAAATGGAGCTGCGTGCCTCTCTTTAAACTAATAAATATTGCTGTTTGAGAAGAGGGAATAACATGGAAGTAAACCTGGTCTCACTTTAGCCTCAGTGTAGAGTAAAAATTTCCTGTTTCTGTGTAGCTGCGTGCAGGTGAGCTCACTCAGTACTGCTGCTGCAACGTTGTACCTACTGCACCCTGCAGTACACAAATCACTACCTTGGGTCTTACTCCTCACAATCACTCCCCTGTAGATTGCCACAGGCTCAGCTTCTCTCATCTGTGGCAGTGCTGCATCCAGCTCCAGAAATATATCCCCCCTCTACAGGAGGAGAAAAGAGAACAGAGAGGAGGGTAAGCCAGGAGAAGCAAGCACACAGGAAGACTGAGCAGCAAGTGAGCTCTAGATGCCAGATAGCTTAACTTGAAAAGCAAAGGAGAAACACGATACCCCACTGCACTATGCTGCTGTCACCTGTAACCAACATCTATTTCCCTGCCAAACAGCTGCTGTAAGATGATAATTTTATCCCAGTGTTCACTGAAACTACATCAAAGATTCCTTGACATTGGAAGGTGTCTGGTTTATAAAACACTGTGACTGGGATGTGTTTTTAACTGTCTAAAGTAATACAGAGCTTACCAAAACAACAACAACAACAAAGTCCTGCAAACATCTTGTCTGAAAGGTGTCATCCTAATAGCTAGAACTGGAGCTACTGGTTAACAAGGGATGATTTTGGCAGGGCTTTGCTTTTCTGCACTCTAGGCAGGAAATCAATTAGAGGTTTCATCTTCCTTTTTTTAAGAAAAAAAAATCCAAAGAATAAGTAATCTCTGGTTTTGTCAATGCTACCATTTTGAAAGAGATTTGTAGCACAGATAAAACACTGCAATCAAACGCAGAAACCATTGACATAAGGAATAAAAACACTACAATTGGCTTCTTTCAGGATACCGTGTAAACCATGTATTCTCTCAACATAAAAGTCATCAAACCTATGGCAGCTCTTAAATATAGCTTTTCCACATATGTTAATTGAGTAATAAACACTCCTCCCCTTCACTTCTTGCTTAGATTATGAACTCCTCAGGACTGGCCCATGTTGCACATTCATACATTGCTTAGCCTATGTGGACATTTTCCTCTCATGATTTTGGGATCAGTAACCACGTACAGCAGGGCAATTCTAAAGAGTCTAAATCCTCATGCATCTAACTTCCATTAAACGGAATTTTTTGAATCAATTTCTTGTGGCTCCTTTTGAGTGCAGTACCTGCAGACAGTGTAATTATTGACTTCGAGAATGAAGAGGGGAACAGTCAGGCAGTTGGACTGATTGTGTAGGTCCCTTCCAATTGAACTGTTCTTTTCTATCTGTTTGAATAACAAATTGGAACAAAATGTAGGTGGGGTCTAGTTGCAGGGATCTTCTAACTTCTTATGAGCAGGCAGGATACCTGAATACTGACACATTTGTAGCGGACAAAGTAATGTACTAATTTGTTGTTTCAGACATATAATGGAACCAAAGGCACATATGCAAAAATAAAGAACTCTGAAGACATTACTTTTGTATTACAGTTGTGTTTTCCAATAGAGAAAGAGATGTATTAAGCTTTATAAGTCTCCTAGAAAATATGTATAACACACACACTCATATAGGAGAGTATATAAAGATTATGATATACAAATATAATGACAATGCATATGCTTACTGCATATACCATAAAGGACACCTTTCTTCTGCTTTAACTGCAGCAGAACCATATTTTGCTAAAACTGAAAAAAACCTTGTACTTTCACCTCTACATCATTGATCGAATAAATGTAGATGCACATTGATCCTTTTAAAGAATAGGGATAGAGACTACACTAATATTTCCAAAGGCTTTGGGCAAAAGTGGACATCATATAGGGGTTTGAAACACTCACTTGGTGTGCCTCAGAGTCCCAATTGCCTTGAAGTATGAGATACACTTTTAATACATGACTTAGTATCCACAAACAAATTAAAAAATTAAAAGAATGGCTTCTTCTGGAATTACAGATCTTACAATTAACTCCCAATTCTCATTAGCTACTAAATTTTTTACTCTTTTAGTTCATATTTTTACTCCATTAGTAAAAAAACTAATTGAATGGCATTTTCCTTCTTAAATACCCTATACCACTCCATCCAAAGACCTTATTTTCCAAATCAGTTTCATCTTTTCTTCCTCCTCATGTATTCTTCTTGGTTCAAAAAGCAAACTATCAGCCCTAGTAATTTTTGTCCAGGTTCTCCTTTGCTCTCACTAAGAATTCTCTTTATCTTATCCCCTTAATGCTTTTAAATTACTATAGGTCTCTACCATCCCAACTTCCATGTTATCTGAGCATTTAAACCACAGGTTCTCCACGCACCTCCCCACTCAAGTGCTCGTGAGCTGTCCTTCACCAAATGCAATACAGGAGGTGTGAGGGAAATATTCTATTGGGACAATTAGCCAGAGGAAACAAACATCAAACTGAGTCAGTATTGTGAGAAATTACAGACTGAAAAATAGTCAATCTCATGGTAAAAGTGCAATGACACGTTCATGTAGCAGTGATAGAAAACAACCTCAAAAACCAAATCCAGGTCCCAGTTGGGAGCTACAGGGAACTTCACTGTTTCCCTAACAGGAGGTCACGTGCTAGTCTCTAGGTAGCATGAATTCACCTGCTACATGCTAGACAAGATGAAAGCAAAGGCAGTAAAAAAACCACCACCAACCACCATCAAAAAACTGCCCAGTACCAATTAATATTGTATCTTAGCTGGGTCATCTGTGGTACCTTTGTGGTACAAAATAACTAGACATATCCCCTTTTTAAACAGCTGCTAGCAACATCTGCTTCCATTCAAGAAAATGACTGAACTGGACACAAAGCTGTAAAGTCCCTAATCACTCCTGAACATGGATACTATAGGAATACAGAGACAATTAAAAAGTTTTGCACATTTTACTTTCATTTTTGTTCTAGTGAGCTATGACACCTAATGTTTCTAATCCATCTTTCCTCTTACCCAGAAAATTATTCACTATATAGATACACAAAACCTCATGTAATCACAGTAATTAACTTTAAAAACTGAATAGACGTCCTTGAAATTGAGAGCTTTCATCCTTGTCTCATTGAACTAGGACTTTAGATAAGCAACTTCACACACCTTTTAATTTTCTTTAGGCAAACCCTATTCCTTTGCAAAGTTTTTCTTTAGACAACAAAGCTGTGAGGAAGCAGGCAAAGAACTGTGTGTGCCTTTTTTTCCTGAGTTTTGTATTATTTTGTAATGCCTCAGAGGCATTCCTAGGAAGGAAGGAAATAGCAAACAACAAAAAAAAATTATAATGTCATTAGGAACATCTGAAATGACATTGTCAATGTTAAAGAAACATCTCAGAAGCATGTTTTTAAAGGCTCATCGTTTAGGAATGCCACTGAAAAATTCTCATAACTAAATGGTACCGTGGATACAGCACTTTCCAGCCAGTCTGTGCACAAACTTTGCACCAATTGAAATTTGGGTTTGATACAATAGATTTAATTAGGCAGACAGAAACTATTGTGTACCCATGAATAAATCTTTGTAATAGTGACTTTACATTGATCTTTTTTTACACCGGCAAGAAATCAAGTTATGCTACATTGGTATAAATCAAATTATAGTGAAAGTCTTGGAGAATTCATCAATGGGTATGATCGATTTTTTTAAAAGTACATCTCTGAGGTGCAAGTTTGTGCATCTCAGTTCAAACCAGTCATCAAAGAACATGTTAGAAATCATTCTGATTTCTTTCATTGCTTTTTGCTCTCCATATTCTTCCCCCCAAAGAAATGATGGAACTCATGGAACTCCTACATCAAGACTACTATGATGTTAGTGCTGAGTTCAAAACCTTTTGCATTTTCTATTCCAGTGTACTGTATGCGACTGTATGTATTTTTCAGTGTCTTGTGTTTTATGTCACCAAAATTTTGTGTTTCTTCTGCAAAACTTACATTTAAATCTTGCAGCCTTTTTTCACCTTGCAGGGAAAGAACACAGATTACCAGATCTACTGTGCCCTCCAATTCATAGCACTCTGTAGATGTACATTATTGTTGAAAAAAACCGTATTGTTGTGCTGCCACAATAGGAAACAAGTAGGGGCATAAAGTAGCAGAAAGGGGCAGAAGGGTTAGAAATACACAGCAAGAGCTAAAGGTACACCATTTTCTTAGAGAATAAAAGCGCATCTCTGTGTGATCTATCAGTTCCTCCTGCCGTCACCACAAGCTGACCTCTGTGCTTTCTTTTCATTGTGAATATGCCCCAGCTAGGTCGATGTTATACTACCTTCTGTCTGCAAATCTCCCACTGAAAGATAAGCTATCAAAGGCAACTGAAAACAGTAGGAATATTTTCTAAAACAACTGAGACAAAATCTGGGTTAGGAAGCAGGCAAGTCAGTTTTCACCTCAAGGTATGGTTGCAGCTAGATATAGATTACAGAGGGTTGAAATTTGTTACCAACTTTTTTCATTCCTTTCATTGTTAAAACTTTTTGTCCCTATTTATTAGTTCTAAGGTAAGGAAAAAAACCCACAAACCCAAACACTTCTTATTACTGTGCTATACAAATGTTATAGGGAATATGCTACTGAGAGAAGAGAGGCACGAGCTAGGCAGAATACACTGTGGGCAGCCACAGCCTGCACAACGTATGTCTAGAAGAGTCAACACTCACGCTTTTCTATCTTATTCTTGCTACTTTTCATAGGG
>KZ506371.1:115680-128889 GCA_002844005.1 Limosa lapponica baueri | reverse complement strand
CTCAGTTAAGATTTTTAATGAAGAAATACAAAAATGTCATTAGTTAGTCCTTTCATTTGGCATTGTCTGCTATTAGTTCTCCCTCTGGCTCAATAATATACTCCCCAAATACAATAATTCCCATTCCCAGTCAATCATAACAGTTGTAATTTTTATAGTGTATAGTATTTAGAAATATTTCTGAAGTCAAAGAGAGTTTGAGTGACTATCAAATGTACATTAGTGTTACCTAGTCAAGGGAGTGGCTACAGAAATAAATCAGATTATACTCTCTTATACCTATAAGCAAAAAGTGGTAAAAGAAAATTTATTATCATTTTTCCTTCATTTCTTTATCTGTGGGTAAAGCATATGGACCTCAGTGTGATATACTTCTTATACAGCTTTAGAGCAATGAAGAAGCCTTAGGTTTACCATGTGTTTGTTGCTCTTTTGCTTTACCAGCTGCTAATCTTGAGAGCAAATCCTCATCCCAGCTCTGGTCTGGCTGCTGTCTCCATAAGCAGCAAACTTTCTACTCAGAAGAGGTGGACAGCAATTCTGGAAATTTGTATATCAACTCTGCCTTTTTTTCAGTAGGAGCCACCAAAATATTTCTGCTGCTCTAAACATAAGTCAGGGGTAGCCATTTAGCTACAGTCTCCTGGCTCAGGGTGGAAGGAAGGAGGAACAACACAGCTCATGAAAATGAGAAAAAAATGAATACCGTAAAACCCACCATTTCCTAGACATTCCCATCACTAGGAAATTGTCCTCTAACCTGTTTTAAAGTAATGGTGAAAACAAAAAGCCAGAAACAGATTTTTCTTATGAAGAAAGGACAGTGATGTTTTTTCCGTTTTGTGGGCAAGCCACAGCTAGTCAGAAATAATGCCTTCAAAAGCAACTCTCAATTGCAAATGCATCAGTTTTGGGTTGTACCATGTCAGATTTCTCATATTTCATTCTAAACCTTCCCCCCAAACCAAACATTTCTATGTGCTACAGTCAGTTAATCTCTTAAAATACTGCAATTTATTGAAAGAACTGCTGTATCATGTAGGGAGTCAATCCTGCTGGACTACATGGTTTTATAGGAAGGGTCATTCTTCCCCCACCCTAAGGGAGAGAACAGTTCCTCTTCCTTCTCTTCCTGACTCACAAGATTTTCTTACACCTCTAGGAGCCCTTGAAGGCAGCAGAAGCTTTTTTGCTGATTTTCTACATATTAACTGACAGAATGAACACACTAAAAGAAATCTTTGATACCATTAACGGACATAGAAAAGAACTATGGAGTCAGGTATTACTTTGCTGTGCTAGGAGCACAGAATACAGAGAAAAATTGTGAATTATTTTCATTAGTTTCTATGTCTCTAATTCAAGCATGTCATCATGGCCTGTGTAAATATGGAAAGAAAAAGCACTTTTATAAATAATAAATCTATTATTTATATAGTGTTACTACATACACTAGTCAAGGGTTGAGCCACTGATAGCATATGGTCTTTCTTCAAGCTTCCTTCTGAACATTACTCATCATTGTGCAATCTCAAATTTGTGTTATAATATCAGGATAAGAAATATCACAGAGGTATCTGGAGGTAGAACAAAAGGGGGAAGAAAGATGTAAAAGACAACAATCTTAGCTGATCTTGCTAAACAGAACAGAACAGGGTAAGTTGCCAAGTAGAAACTGATAGCTAATGGAAGTACAGCATAAATGTCCACACTTAACTAATATGAAGTAATTTCAACCGAATCTGTGTCCTCACCGCACCGTGCTGTTCTTTCTCTCACACATGTTTTATTTTTAACTCAACACTTTGCAGGGTCAAGCTAATTTGTAGGCGAAGTCAACCACATCCCGGTTTGGCTATCATGAGAACTATGATGAAAATGGCAATCAGATCAAATCACAACAGAGGCATGGGGCAACATGTTTGCAAACACTACCAAAAGTCTGTCAGTTTGGTTGCAAGTACTGCATCTAATTCAGTTTCTCTGGCAGCCAGTCTGATCTGATCTTTCGATATCTGCTAGAGAATAAACATATTAATGAAATGGGACCATCTTAGAACTGGTTGCATGCCTACAGGGAGTTACAGAGAGGGCCACCTATACTGGGAGAAGACAGGAATGATGCTGCCGATGAAAGTAGTTTTGGTAAAGCAAAAACTGAAGTACTAAAGATATCAGGAAATAAATTATGGGAATTATACAGGGCAGAAGAGGAAGTTGTCTAAGACTTACGTGGAAATATGCAATTCACAGAGAATCCAAGAAAAAGAAATTTGTTGCTGAGAGTGATATATGCACAAGTTGCTATTAACCTCTGTGTTATGTCAAAAGGGAAAAGAGTGTCCAGGTATCAGCACATGGCACACAAGACATACTTTTTGGTTTTTTCCTTACTACTCCACCCCTCCTTCCTCAAAAAACCTCACATGTATTCATGAATGTTTTGCAAAAGAAAAGCAGACAAGCATCACAAGGTACACTTTTTTCTAACGATAGAATTCAAAAGCCTTTCAATATCCCAAAATTAAATATGCACTAAAAAAAAAAAGCATTACCATTGATTAAACTGGAAAGACAAATGGAATAAATAACATCCATTAAAGGTCCACTATACACTATGGAAAGCCGTTCAGCACACGGATCTAGTATTTAAGCATGAAAATCCAATTGACACAATAGGCTATAACCATTTCAAAGAACCTATTATAGCCCATCATGTAAATGGTTACACATAATGACACAGCCATTATGGTCTGTAGGGCTCTGGATCAGTGAATTAAAATTTCTTTAGGTAGAACAGACTTTGAGCAAATAGACTCAAAGGAGCTGTTACAATAAACTATGTCAAGACCTATCTTAGTAACTTCCAATTATACATTAACCCATTAATACAAGTTGAATTGCTAAGTTTTGGAAAAATTTAGTTACCTACAGTACAGAAGCCAGCATTAAAAGTTAGTATTCTTGAATATGTAGCATATAGATATCACCGTCCTTTAGAGTTTTAAGTAAGAGAATAAGCTGTTTCAGTTGTCAGTTGCAGATAAAGCTTAGATGGTAAATTTCCTTTTTTAGAATCATAGGATTATTTCAGTTGGAAAAGCCCGTTGAGTCCAACCACTTACATATATGCACTATAGTAAGCATGCAATGTTGAGAAGCTCCCGTATCCTTTACACGAATTTCATTTTTATTTAAAAATATCATACCTATAAATAGGTAAAAAATGCTATATAAATCTTGGAATAAATCAACTAAATGAAAAAAAATGCCTGATACAAAGCAACTAAAGAAGAATGGAAATAATGTCAGCTATTGCTTTTATGGGAGAGTGGGCAGCTTAAGGAAGGGTAAGAAACACACTTG
Source organism: Limosa lapponica baueri (assembly GCA_002844005.1). Lineage (NCBI taxonomy): Eukaryota > Metazoa > Chordata > Aves > Charadriiformes > Scolopacidae > Limosa > Limosa lapponica. The sequence continues at coordinate 125,523 of KZ506371.1, read as the reverse complement.
GAGTTAGTGAGAAAAGAGGCAGGTTCACAGTAAATAAGCAATAGCACTGAACCTACGAGCCAAGTCTAGTTCTTTTCTTCAGGCCTTGGGGGAATAAATGCCATACATTGTCCAAGACAAGGGCTTAAAATAGTTAAGATAGTTACAAGGATATGCTTCAAGATGCATCTCATGTGCAAGGTTCTTTCATGTGTGCTCGTTATGCTTAAAGTATTATAGAGGTCCGATGAGAAACTTCTCACTATTGCTGGGGTTAGGGCCCAATTCAGGCAGTTTGCTTACAGCACCCATCCGAGCTGACAAAATGCCTATAAAGTCTGTGGTCCTAATGAGATAGTGGCCTTAAGGTATCTAATCCAAGTGTATAAACTCCCCATGCAATTAATGAAGAGCGAGGTAAGTATTTTCAAGGAATTCAGGAAGAATGATTATAGTTATTGTGAGGTATAGATGATGTAATCACTATATCAGGTTCCTGTGCATAAAATTCTGCCTGTGTCCTTATTTGAGTATCTCACTGTGACATCACTTTCTGATTAGAATGAAGAACATTGCCACAGCACAGAGCTTGACCCAACAGTCAGAACTGGTGCCTTTTTGGAGTAGTGTGCAGAGAAACTGAAAGGATCAGTGAATTTTCTTCCAAGTATCTGACAGAGGGATGAAAATGGGCATCCCTGTTCAACCTGACCACGCTGCTCAAACTGCTGTTACCTGACTTGCCACAGCAGAAAGGAAGAATGCTGTTTGTGCTGGCACTTCTTGTTCTACCAGTTAGCAGAACTGCAGCTGTTTCCCATGTCCGTACGAAGAAGACAAACCTTGCCTGTGCTGCCGCTGCTCTTCAAGAAATGCCACATGGAGAACGGAAAGAAGGCACAGTAAGGAGATAAAATGCGTAAGTCTTACAAGATAAAACTGGAAACCAGAAGGGAAGGGGCTGATTATTAACTATAGAAATGCTACACCAAAGAGCACTCATAAAAAGGGACAGAGGGGAGAAGTAGTGCAGAAATAAAAGTTATCAGAAGAACTCCAGACTAGAATAGTACGAGTCTGAGAGGAACTGACAGGACCTCTGGAAATGCACAATTAAATCCTATCTAGGTAAACTCTGAAGACCAGAAGGAATCACCACAGCAACAGAAGACCCTATTCTCTTTATTAGGTTTTTTACTGTTTAGAGTGACAGAAAAGCAGATAGCTTGGCTGAACATTTGAGAGAGGGTGGTAAGGAAAGCAGTAACAACATGGATGCTAAAGAGAAGCACAGCAGAGAGCCAGACCGTAGAGGATTAGAACCATGATGCTCATGTCAAGGCTATGGAAAACATTCAAGGAGGCATTATAAAATTAACACTGTATTTTCAAAAGGATAATGTCCACAGGCTAAAAGGCAGATTAGGACTATCAAGATTTGAAGAGAACAGCAAGCAACATTGCTCTGAAGCAGGTATTTAAATTCCTTGTTTGATTTAGGTGTTCTGTCTAAAAACACTGTCAGATGACCAAGCTCTACACCTCCCCATCATCCTACACAATGCAATGAAGCACGTACGTACTGGGATTCAGCTTGTGAAACTCCAAGAAAAGAAAGAAAATACCAGATCGTTAACTTTTCAAGTCCAGAACCTATAGACAATGAATCAGTCCCAGTCCCGGGACCTGTTGTTATATACCAGACTGTTGTTTACCCAAGCTCTGCCAAAGTAAGACATGAATAAATTCTAAATACATACATGAAACCATTATTATTTTCAGGCTGTTACAGAGTCTGAACCTATATGCGTTTGAGTCAATAAAACTACAATGTCTGTTCAGATGCTTTATTTGTAGGAAACAATCCATTTCAAACTTGCCTTTTGAGATAAACTGAAGCATAAATTGATTCATATCACATTCCTACTGCAGTAATAGGGTTGTTATATATGTGATATAAATATGTTACATGGAAAGGTCCAATGCAGAAAGAAATAGATGTACCGTGTTTGTATTTAAATACCTGTACCTTAGATCAAATAATTCGATTCTGGTCTTGACCTTCAATGTGACAACATCATATCCATGTAATTTTCCTCCTTACACATTTCATAGATGCTAACAAGATCAGGATGCCAGTTGCATAAGATCCCAAGTGCATGTTTCAAAGTGCTGACTGCTGTCAGCCTGAATTACTTTTAGCGTGTCAGAAGAGGGTACTATGAAATTCCCAGGAGGAAGCCTAGCGTTTTCCAAGTAAGACAACAAATTGCATATATTCTACATATATTTCATGCTATTGCTTGAAATGCTAATGGAGCTGAAATTCCAAATTAAAACCTGCCAAACAGGGGCCTTCCAAAAAAGCAGAATTGAAAATGAGCAAAAATAAAGACTACTTAATTGTGTACTACAGATTTTTGTCTCTTCACAGATTTACTGGACTTGTCACACAGAAGACGTGGATTTCTTTGAGGTAGAGTTTTGTGAAGTTGCTGGTATTGGTCCTGGTATCATTGTCCAGACACAACTAGCTGGCAAAATACAGCAGATCTAGATACATAATCTGGATCCAAATACAGAATATCTTTTTAAAGTCCATGCTCTCAATGCAAGTGGTAATGGAATGAGATCTGTAAGGTATTGTAGATTCTTCCTGTACTTCATAAAGTTGCCTTAACTTTCTTGCCTTCACAATTGTTTTTTACTCCATGCACTTATGAGAGAGACTGCTTAAATGGAATATTGCTATTCCCTTACCTAGATATGTGATACTAATAGTTACACTAGATTTTTCCATACACTGTTCTTTCTAGTTCAGTTTGCAACTGCCTGACCTACATAGAACGTTCCTTATTTTTTCTAGCAGGGATGCTATGTTATGATCACATCAGGTAAATCATTGTAATCCACATTACTTCAGGACTGAGACTGCTTTTGCACTAATCTCTCTGAACAGAGTATGAAGAGTAAGATCCAAAAGCTTTCATGCTAGAACAGGTGGCAATCATTAAAAGAGAGGAAACAAACAGATAATTAAGATTATTCTTTGATACCTTTGGTCATGAGCCTCCTTTACTGTGGTTTTAGAAGAGGAGGAACAGTGTTGCAAAGACAAAAGTTAAAAGGAGTAGGCAGGTATTCAAAAAGGTATCAAAAGTTAAGACATTTCATGAATTCACTTTAACACCCTTTAGGCATCCCAAATCTCTTGCTGAAATCACCTTTAGTTTTTCATGCCTTGCTTAAGAAATACATACATAATTCATGTTTTCTCCTTGGTAAATTTTCAGTAAAGGGTGTATTGAGGAGCTGCAGTGCATAAAATGCAGATGGCTTCCACGAAAAGGACAGGTGCTATTTTCTGGTTGCAGCTGCATTGCACAGCCTTTTCTTATGTCATTTGCACCAAGAGGTGCCCCTTTCCAGGCCTCTTGTCCCTTGTCACATTTAGAGAGTTAAAATCTTAACTTTGAAATAGCATTCAGACAACCCACTCACCTCATGACTTTTAATGATGCCTTCCTGCACTGCTCCACTTCCTATACTTAAAACACTGAACACAATATTTTCTTTTTTTTTGTCTAACATTTCAGGAATGCTATATTGATTTTTCTTCTGAAAATTGTTCTTTTTGCATGCAGCACAACTATTTTAATATTCCAGAGAAAACCAAACTCACCTAGCATCTGGTGTAATTTAGAGAAATAAAGTTTCATAGCAAATGAAAATGAGACAGCATATATGACAGACTTTTATAAATCTTCTTTTAAAAAATAACTACCTCTGTTCCTTTTGCATAATATCAGACTATTTTAATTTACCAGTTACACTATACAGAAAGCTTGGAAGGACTTTGTTTAAAAGAAAATATGGCATTGGATTTTAAGTAGGGGATTTAGTCAGAGCAATATCATTCCTCATGTGTAACAGTCTATTAGGGAATGTAACTGGGATGGCTGTGACAGGTCGCAGGAGCCCAGGCACCAAGCTATGAAGAGAAGGAAGGTGACAGAAAGTTTCATTCTTTGAACTAAAGCTGGTGTCATGCCAACGATACCCCAAAATATCAAATACCACAAAAACTGTTATTCAGCCATAGGGTGTTATTTAACATTACAAGCAGATTTCCCATGTCTGTACACAGCTCTCATAAGCAAAACAGAAAACTGTAGTCTCTGTGCTTTTAGGAGTCAGGGAACTTCTCTCTTCTTAGGTCAACAGCATGATTGTTGGCTTACAGCTGAATCACAGCTTCCGCAATTTCAGCCATTTGTCAGTGTGTGAAACACCATGGAAGTACCTCTATATCCTTGTTGCATGATCAGAGAATCTGCTACAGCTGGCATGATCTCTTTGCCCAGGAGTTCAATACAGTTGACTCAATACATGCTCCTAATGCCTCAGGAATTGCCCAAAGGTATCCAACGTATCTGCACAGGGCTGACAGATGACACAAGGCTTGGAAAAAGCACTTCCAGAGCAGCTACTAGCAAGAAAGTACTTTAACCTCAATCATCTAAACTGGCAAAAGATGTTCATGATTTTGGCAACTAGACTCTAATTTAAAAGCCAATTGAAGGAATTACACTGCACTACTCTGGGTAAAGGAATGAACAATAAGGGGATATTTTTGAGTATGTGTTGAGGTTGTAGAAGATCCTAGATGAATGACGGAAACTGAATGCTGCCTTGTCGACCAAACCGCTGCATTAAACGGTCCTTGAAAACCATGCAAAACTGTGCCACAAGGCAAGTGACAAGGAATCCTCTAAGGGTGAAATGGAGACTTTCAACGGAGTAGGCAAAAATTTGTTGCCCCAGAGATAAAGGATTTGGCCGTGTCAGCTATGGGAGGAGGAATGAGAAGCACTAAGGGTGCAGTTAGAAAACCAGGAAGGGAAAATGCTGGAATTCTACAACCCTTGCTCTAGTTGCTCCCAGTACTACCACTCTTGGAAGAGGTGCTCCCACACCCCTTCTTCTCAACAACAGCAGCAGCCTGCAGCTGCTCACAGGGTCCTGCCACAAATGCCAATGGATTTTTTGTTCCTTAACTTGTCTCTTGAGACTGCCAAACGCAGAAACAGTGATAATTCTAATGATGGGTTTGTTGCTTTTTAGCTCATCATACTCCTGTCAATAAAACCTTTGGAATGAGATTTTTCAAAATTACTTTGGAAACCAAATGCAAAATGAGTTCTAATAGGGTGTGGGTTTCTAAATCCAGTGGTCATATCTGAAACTCTTTGCCTAAATGACGAACTGCCAGAACCTAATGGCTATATATTGTATTAATCACTGTAATGTTTGCCACCAGACAATTGATTGCCTTCAGTGTAAGTTTTTTTTAAAGAGCTCAACTTCCATTTTGCTTCCAGAGTAAGTACTTAGACCTTCCAAAGTTTAGCATAGATAAGACAGTTTGACTACTTTGAAAATGCATCTGTAAGTGGTAAGTTCTTTTGAAAACAGCCACTAATTAAATCCTTTCCCCAAAATAAACACATGCACCTCTTCTGTACTTTAATACATTCTTGTTTTCTACTTGCAGATAATCACTTCAGATGAATATGGGAAAATCAAAGACAGGCAGGGGAAGCAGAAGAGTATTCAGGGTGCTCTGCATACAGCACATAGATAGACAAGGAATGAAACTAGTGATTTTTTCTTTCTTTCTCGAAGAACTGGAAAATGTGCATGCTTTCTTACGCAATACCCCATTTCCCACTGAAGTTAGCAGGCAGAGAACTAACAGTGAGCTCTTCACACTATTATAGCTTTCTGGCAAATAACAATAATAAAAACCACCCTGCCTTTTCATTAGCTTTTATTTTTTGCAGATATAACACCAAGACGTAAGGAAAATGATATGCCATGCATGAAAATGTAGTATAAACCCCATTATACTTCAGGGACCTTTGCAGCTTCAAAGGAATCAAATGACGTATTTGCACTGTACGTTAACATTCCAATTACTATTCCCTATGAGACCATTCAGTACCAGTTCATAAAGAGCTGCAGCAGCCTATATCACACTTTGCATATTTTTAAAGCGCAGATTAAGTTACACTTTTGGTGTCAGCTTCACTCAGCTGAAGTAAATGCATACACACATAGAAGGACACTGGCAACAGACAGGACGACAAACACAAGAATGAGGACAGACAAAATTTTATCTCTTTATGCACTTACGTAGTAATGGTTGAGTTTACTTGACTGTTGTGAAGGTCACCTATGTGAGTTGCAGAGTATCAATTTGTTAAAAGTAGCTGCACATAAAATCAGAAGTCATAGCAACTCTGATCCACTGAACAGAAGTTACTAGATCCACAGTAAGTTACTGCGTTGAGATAATCAGGAGTAATAACTAATGTCCTTCTCTGTGCAGAGATGACCTTGTGTGGTTCCTTCCTTTCACTTCAGTCATGCCAACCAGATACATGTATCTAGCTATATATCTATGCTTTTCCACACACACACATATACATGTACTTATACACATCTCTTTCCATGTATGCTTGCACATATACATACACACATATACATGTATGTATTTAAACACATTTATGACTCCCTTTGCCCCAGTCCTACCAAGTAGGGCATTTACATAGGAATGGAAATGGGATCAGGGCCAGTACCAGGTTTTTAAAACCCCTTCAGCGCATTTGTATGTTTGCATGTTACCTTCAGCACAGAAAAAATCCTTTTATGGAAATTCATGTGTTATGAATACTGCCTGTGAATCTTGGACCTCCTGCTACCTTCCTTAAGGCAAACAATAAAACTTAGGTGTATTTATTATTAATATATCATTTATCCATTATACCTTTCCTTTCTGAAGCTCTGGATCAGCTTTGCACAGTTGCTACAAGGCAGCAATATTCACTTTATGCATGGCTAATATGATAAAAGAGGCATCTGAAAAAAGAGGCAACAAAGCCAAAATCTGAACTCTGAGAGCAACTAGTTCTCTATCTTGTGCTAGTCAGCAAGCTATTAGTGTTGCTTCAGTTAATAAGTGTGTTCTTGCCAGGATCTGTGCAGTATTTCCTTGACAGTGTACTAAGAACTCTCTAGATAGAAGTAAAGGCCATTAAAAGAGGTTTGCATTTTTAAACCTATTGAACAATTGTAGTAGTGTCTGATTTTGAGAAGCTTACTCTGAAACATTTAAAAGGGGCCTGATCATCACATATGAAAAGCACCTGCAATCTAAAACTTCTTTCTAGCAGAAACCCAAATGTCTGAGCTCTCCAGATAGTAAAGCCCAGCTATTTCTTCAATACTCATGGCTTTTTAAACCCCTTCCCCAGACAGCAACATTTTACACCTATTTCAAGGACATGTGAGTTTTGCTGATGGTCTATGGTTCCCCAGAAGCTCACCCATCTGGTACTCCTTTTAGTATATTTCTCTGTAGATGGATAAGACTGCAATTTGGATCAACTGTATAAAATCCCTTCACACCCCCGGCTATCCATTGATAATAGCAGCCTTCTGTACCCAGCAGTTCTTAAGAGATGCAATTTGCAGTGCACAGTTCTGTGCTACAGCCAAGCACAGTTCCAATTCCCATTTCATGTAAACAGTGACTCAGATCATTTGAATAGGGCAGTATTTTATCAATATCACCCTGCAAGCTTTAAGATTTTTATTAATTATTGTGGGGCTGCTGGAAGCCTATGTTTCTTTTCAAACAAATTACCTTTCAGACATCTCTATCTCGACTCACTTTGCTTTTTTCTCCAGGGTTGCCTCTTTCTTTTCATGGGAGGAAAAAAAAATAAAAATGTGTTAAGTTCTTTACATACAGTTCAGTGCCTGACTATTGTGAGCACAGCCAAATCCCATGGTGACTGGAGGTCTACAGCCCAATTTACTGCATGCCTCCTTTCAATAAGCAAGCAAGGCAAAGAATGGAACAATTTTGCTTATCTACTGCTTGCTGCTCAGCTGCAGCAATGGGTGGGAAGGCAGCACCATCTCTCACCCTGTGCAGACATTCTTCAACTGCATGCTCTGAAATTGAAATTTTGAGATGTTTATAAATAAATAAAAACCTGCCTGTATTTAATGCAGTGTGATATTTGCATAATTACTTTTCAAGGTAATGAGTTTAACAGAAGCCAAAATACAGAAGGCTGAATATCTTTAGAGCAGTCTGTGCCAGCAAATAAACACAGAACTCTTGTAAGTATCAAATTGCAGAGCAGTTTAGAACCAGCATTAATTTATTTAGGGAACAATAAGCATCTATTTGTGCTGGGCAGGTGACCAAGGTGAACAAATGAAAGACGCATAAGTAATTGAATATTAGATGAGGCATTGTTTCATTTCACCGCCATTTGTCTCTTGGAATGTCTGTAACCAGCCCTGCTGAACAAAACATTACAGAATAAAGGTGGCTGTCAAACTACCTCCTCCAAAGCCAAGCAAACAGCTGGGCTGAAGCAAATAATGACAGTTTGAATTTTTAAGTGATGAAATCAAGATCAACATCAGTCTAACATACAGAGATGTAGTCAGTGGCACCTCTGCCTTCCTAGATGGATCATAAATTAACTAGCAGGTAGGAGAGAGGTTGAAGATGCAGCTGGCTAACCTGTATGGACACCAAGTAACTAACCAATCCACCCTGCATAGCAAACCCCACAGATATACGGGCATCAACCATTAAACCAAGGTATCACAATGTTTTATCATCCACTCGCTGCATAACCCATCAGGAAGTAACTAGTATCAATATTATTCAAGGATCCGTGGCATCTTCAAGAATATTTCCAAGACCATTATAGAACTTTGGAGAACATCAATCCACCTGTAAGACATTATTTCTACACAGGAAGAGGTAGTGGTCTTTGGGAGCCTAAATGTTTAACTGACAATCCTGACTGAAAACATTCTCAATGTTTTCTAACATAGCTACTGTTTGTAATGTGAGGAGACTCACATGGCACTTCTGTACACTGTGTAAAAGTGACTTGATTGCTGAACTGAAATTCTGAAGTACACAACTACAGACAACTATTATTTTAAGCCACAGCACTTAAAGCAAATAAAGCAGAGCAATAAATACATAAACAAATATAAACACAGTCTATTAAAACTGTTCTGTTTCGGACTGTAAAGCTATGATTTAGTGCTGCTGAGAAGTACATTCTAAACGCTAGGAGGTTCTGCAATCATAATTAGGAGAGAGAACAAAAATGAAACAAGAACTAATTATCAAAATGGTTTGAACAAAGTAGCTTTTCTATCTTATAACCCCAAACCCACAAGTTTTAGTCCCCCAAATGCTTCTTAACTTAAAATAATCTGGATAATGGAGAGTTTGAAAATATAAGTAGAACTCAAAAACATATATATAATAAAAGACAGACTAGGTATTAGCAGATAAAAATTAAAAAAAATACGGGAATCACATGTCCAGAAAGGTTTTGGCTACTTGCTCCTGATTCAAAGGTACAAAGCAGTATTAGAGAGAGCCCACAGGACAGCAATCGTCAGTCTCATCCAGTAAGGTACATTTCAGATAAAGGAAGAGGAGGACCACTTTTTCTTCAAAAGGACATTTACTGGATTATGTATATCACAGGAAATGTAACCTATCAGCTTAGAAGCTCAAAACAGAACTATCTTCTGACAGGCACAAACTTGAACATAAGAAGTTTCATCTAAACATGAGAGGAACTTCTTTACTTTAAGGGTGGCAGAACAGTGGAACAGGCTGCCCAGAGAGGTGGTGGAGTTTCTGTCTCTGGAGACATTTAAAACCTGCCTGGGCATGTTCCTGTGCAACCTGCTCTAGGTGAACCTGCTTTGGCAGGGGGGTTGGACTACTTGATCTCCAAAGGTCCCTTC
>KZ506371.1:83853-104373 GCA_002844005.1 Limosa lapponica baueri | reverse complement strand
AGAGAGAGAGAAATAAAATTCTCAGGAAAAAATAAATCTTCAAACTTACAACTTTCTCAGAATTGGAATATAACTCTCTTAATACCAGATAAAATTCTAGAAATACGAAGGAAATCAAACACCTGTTCTAGTACCAAGAAAGATATTCACAAACTCTAAAACATGAAAGACTGATAAGAGCTAGTGATTACTATAGCTGTCTCATCTGAGCAGCACTATAACACAGTCTGTAAAATGTGTCTCAATCTTCTAAGGCATCAGTTTTTATTCGTAAGATATCCTTCAATTGCTAAACATCTCCAGCATTTAATTACGTATACTACTGATGGCAAACTTGATAACGCTTCCATGCTTAGCTGCAAAATCTTGAGATATTTTTTATCTAGGAGGATGAAAGTCATCTTCTTTCTCAAGACTGATATACTAGCACACCTGTCAACAAATACTTGTCATGAAAGGCTTGCATGGCTTTAATGCTTAAATCATGTCATCCTTTACCTATCACGTACTAGATTAAACTCAAAGCCTCATCACAGTAGTGATCATTAAGTTCAAACTAGCTAAAAAATTGCCACTGTCTCCTGGCTTACATCTCCCAAGGCAGCTGCTTGCTTTGGGTAAAATGAAACTCTGAAGGGATCGGGTAAGGCACATCAGACATACCAGAGGCACTCAATCAGTTACTGCAGACAACCACATCAAATGACTCTGAGCATAATAAAATCCATCCTAACACCAAATGTGCTCATGTCCCCTCTGCTCCTGTGGATAGCTGCTCCAGAACCTCATTCTATTCATAGTTCTTCTTAATTTCCACCATAAATTTGTTCAGGGGCACTGTATACTCATTTTTCCTTATGTCAGCATCATTCATCATCTTAAATAGCTCTTCCACCTTCACAGTGTTTATCCATGAAGATTTTATAGAAAACAACAAGATCTCTCTACCTCTGTTTCTTGGCTTGGCAAATGTCAATTTTAAACATGAAGATACTGATCCCCCTTACTGTCCCTTTCCACTGTTGTTCTGTTGGAGAGGAAGAGTAAAGTCTTTTCAATGGCTGCCTGCGACTATAGGACTCTTCCAAAATCATCCCCTCTGGGAACAAACTTGAATCCTCTGTGGGCAGAATAAAAGATACATTTCCTTACCATATGCTGTAAAAATATATATGCATGCCCAAAAACTGTAATGCAACCTTTAAGAACTAGGCCATTTGCCTAGGTGTCTTTGCTACCCTAGCTTGAAAATGTCAATTATCACATTTGTATTTTGCTATGAGCTAGGCTATGTTTTCAGAAGATACTATGAAATCACAGGGAAAGTAATTAGGATGGATATTGCCACTAGTTGTTCAGATCACTTAATCACACTTTTCTGCTTTGAGCTAAGAATGATTTATCATCATTTCCTTGACAAACTAAATGTAATACATAGTGTTTCTCATTTTAAGAAGCAGGCTTTTTCTTCCAAGTATTTATCTTTGTTTGAAATGTTCCTGTTAATAGAGAGTCTACAGATGAATCATCTTATATTGACAGGGATAATACATGATTCAAAACTGAAGCTACTGTCGTTTTGAATCTTTAGAGAAATATTTTATTCTGAAATACTAATACTTTCAGGATTCTACTCCTACAGTAATTTTCCAAATTAATTGGCAGGTCATGTTTTCATTTCATTGCAATCTAAACAGAAAATGATTTTACATTTTTGTAGATGTATTTTTTAAACCCCTTCTAAAAGCTTAAATCAGTATATTATTAAACATTGAATCCAACTAGTTGCTTTCTACAGTATAGAAATGATACCAATCTTTCTGAAGCATTATGTTGCTGGGTTACTCTATTACAGACACATGAGAGTATTTTAAATTAATTCTGGTTGTATGTGCAAATTAGTATTTGTTATTTACATATACTTTTGGTGTCCTTGGCAATACAGTCATGCCATCTTTCTTTCCAAATTGCCAAGCTCTTTAACATATTCTTCACATAAAAAGCTCATATAGCTGAATGCATCACACATTCCATACTCACATGGTACATTAAGTGCCATATTCACTGTACTGGATTACCTTTTCTTCACGTTGAACATTTCAGTAATTCTGGCTCCCAGTGTATGTACCAATGTTTGCAATTAATGTTCTCTTTCTTGATAATTAGTAATATTTTCTTGGAGCTGTGATGCCTCAGGGCTCACTAGGAACCAAAAGGTACCTCCACTTCTTATTCCTTGCACAAAGCACATGTTACTGCTTTTGCTGATTGTTCTCCCTGATCACAGGCATTGCCTGGCTAGCCAGCTCTTACCACAGCATTTCCCTGCACTTACTATCACCTTCCAGCTTCCACGCATGCTGCCCCTGCACTGGTTGTGGCTGGACAACACTGTGCTGAATTCACACCTGTGAGCAGCATAAATTTGTCGGTTTCCCCCAGTCCATCACAACAGTTCAGTGGCAGAAAGGTCTCATACTAAAACAGACATGAGAATTACTTGGCAAGCTTCACAGTTAGGCTTTTGGGTATAAAAGTGGAAAAGAAAAAGGGTTGTTTGATAGAATATAAGGAATATCATTCCCATCTCCATCCAACAACAGGGCTCACTCCTACCTTCTGCAAATACATCTCAGGCAGGAATCTCTTGATATCACCTAATACCTGAAAGGAGTTGCTGGACTCACCTGATCTTCTAAATTATCCCTAATGTCTGGTCATTTTTACTTCTTTATAACCTTTTACAGATATATTGGTATATACAAATACCACTGAATGATACAATGACATATACAAAGCATTTCTTCTGCCCAGTTCAGACCTAATCATCCAGGAGACACAGGAACCAGGAGATACACTCTTCTGGGAGTAGTTTTTGCTATTTGTCTATAGAGTAATTTTCTATTTGTCTTGTTCATCCTGACAGCAAACAGCTCTTATTAAATATCAGTTGTTCATATAGTTTCTTATACTGGTCTTTTCTTTCATATTATTACTCATGCAGCATACCAGAGCAACTTTCCTTACCCCTCTAGGCATGACTCCCAAGCTTTTACTGTGGAGCACCTGTGATACAATACTATAGCAAAGCCTATGACAAAAATGATAAAAATCCACACTTCAGAAGAGGGAAGTGATGATCTCCAGAGGTCCCTTCCAACCCCATGTGAAACCAAAGATTCAAATTTGTAGATTCTTTCTAAATTAATTTTCCATTTAGCTCTCATGCTGGAGAACTTAACAGCTATGTTACTACCTAGCAGTTAAGAGAGGAAGCTTTACAGAAACACACCTATGGGAACTCTTTTTGGAAAAGACCGTTTTCAGAGGATCAAGTCAAAATCTAATTTCAAAGCTGAGCAAAAGTGAGAAAATTGGAGAAAGCCATCAGGCTTGAACAGGTAAATGATTATTATTTCCAAAAGATTTTGAACGGAAGTGAACGCGAAATACTGTTTTCAGGACAATTTTACGTTCCAGGACCTCTGTTTGCCATACTGACTGGAAAACAAGCAATCCTATGTATGTAGTCTTTCCCTTTTTTCACCCCATATATGATTACCAAAAGACCTTACATACTCAAAGAATAAAACGGTGAGATATGTAAAAGCCCCAAGTATTTCCTTAATTTTTACATCCTGCATATATTCAAATGGCAAAAGGACCACAGATATCATATGTGAAATTTACACTAGAATTCATGCAGAGCTTAAAATAAAGTAGAACAGTTATCTATCATAATACTTATTTTTTAAAATTTTGGTTTTGTAAGATTTTTCAATGGTAACCAAAGATGTTTTAGGGCTGTAATATTCAGATAGGAATAACATTTAAGTTATTGTAGAAATAATGTTAAGCTTAAGACAAGAGAGAACACTTAGATCAAAGATAGACGTGTTACAACTTATGGGTCTGATTCAAAGTCAACAGGAAAGTGCATGGAAAGATTCCTATTGTCTCATAAATATTCTTTCAATGAGGTCAATGGATACTACATTATGCACTAAGACCCCTTGGTGACAACTTCAGTCAGTGCTACTAGTCAAAAAAACAATGTTGCTGCCTTGACTGATTTCTTGCCCCTGCTTTTACTAGTTTGTATCAAAATTACATTTTTCTTTAGGTTTATTGGTGCATGTGTTTAGTTACGTGTCCCATGCATTTAATTTGAAACTTCTTATCATTAAAAAAGTGTCTTTGCAGTTACTTCAAAGTGAAGAACCATCAAAAATGTTATCAGAGGATTTAAAAGAAAGATTAATTACTAGAGTTAAGACATCACATAAAACCACACCATACCATACTAATATTAATTCCAGAAGCCATTCAAAGACTTATTTGCAGCAATTTCAAAGGCCACAAAACCACCATTAATTTAAAATATATCCCTTTCCAGAATGATTTATCTTTTTCCCACTTTCTTATTTTCATAATATGTTTTACAATTGTAGGTATCTTCTTTTAATTAATTCACCAACAACCGATGTTCTCTTTTCACAGAAATGGACTGCTCCGGAACTCTTTGATAAACTGCATTTATCCAAATTAAGGGGTGAGACTCTAGATAAGAAGTGTGAATTTGGGTATCAGGCAATTGCTTAGAAAGTATTTATGAATTAGAACAAACGCTTCATGTAAATACTGCACAAAGAATGGCACTATGCACCAACATTTGTTTGTATTATGTTTCGTTTTATTTGACTGACTCAGTAATAACCTCATTTCAATTTTAGGACTGCTGTTTTGATAATAAAATAGTTTCATGTATAATTTAAGCCTGACCTCAGTTTTGCCTCGGACATATAAAGCACATTATAAAAAAGAAAGGAGATCAGTTTTTAAAATAACCTTGTACTGCTATATTGATGAAGTGATCTAATTCCTAATTGATCCAGTAGTTCATTACACACTTTATATCTCTCAAGATTGATTAAGTGATAATTGCATTTGATGTAGGTCTTATACCATGAAACAAATGGTTCATCACAACAAAAAATGATGAGGCTGCAGACTGGACTATCGATTGATCCGTACAACATTTATCTCATACACTAAAATATATCTCATATTCTAAAATATGACTAATACCCTATTCCATTTGAAAACTCCACTATTTGGACTGTTATTTTTTAAGCCCTTCCTGTAATGTTTGTAGGTAAGAATACTTACATGATTAGTCATTCTGATAGAATGACTTTCTTAACACTTTCCAAATATCATTGAAAAACAGCAGTTTATCAGTCCTATGAATGCCCAGGCAGCTGCATTTAGGTCTCATTTGAATGCATGCTGAAATCTCAGACATCTTTACACTGCCTTTTGTGGACCCTGGATTATGGTTTGGTTTTTCAATATTGACCGTCAAAGTAAGTTGGTAAAGTAACAAAACAAAACCAACCAAACAAAATCTATTTTTCAGTTATTTCTCTTGTGTTTTCATTGGAAAATGGTGCTTCTTCAAAGTCAGCATATGGATCCTTGTCTCCTGACTACTGAAACGGGACCAAAAAACCCCACAAAAGGCAGTTATACAATGGTCTCCTCTAGCTTGCTTTAATATTCCTCCATTGATTAAGTGCTAAGAAATAAAGTTCAGCACGCTAGATCTCCAAGGCTGCACTAAGCTGGTGCAGTGCAGCCATTGCGACATGAAGCAACTATAAAATGGGAGTTATAAAAAGTGAACTATTAAATCACTTGCCTAACACTTTCATCTTCTGTTATTTGCGTGTAGTTTGACCATAACCATGGATCCATGCAATTGTTCTGATTCCCTGAGACCGCAATCATAAGTGACTTATTTTAGGATGTTAAGAAGTTCAAGAAAATGAAGGAAGGGGAAAACCAGGTTAAATAAGTGATTGTGAAGAGACCGGGAAGACACAATGGAATACTAAAACAGAACAGTTAACTATTGTAAGTGATATTTCATACACTTGTCTTATACACCTGCTACATCTGAAGTATTCTTTGCACACAATGATTTGTATTGTCAGCATCTCAAAGCTTCCCCATTCCCTTTGAAACATGGAACAGGGCTTAAAAACACCAGCTGAAAATTGGACCCAAGAGCTTTTGAAATATCTATTTTTCTCCAAAAAATAAACAGCGTATCAAGAAACCACTTGTAGGATCTCACTGATTCTCAAAGTGTTGGCATACTGTTTTGCTGCCGATGAGGTACTCTTACTGTGTCATTTAAAGCATGGACTACTAGTCTAAATCCACTAATGTCAGTCAATAACAATAGCTGTTCTGAAAGCATGCTTTTACCAGCATAAACCAGTTTTTCTGAAGGTAAAAGAACATTGCTGCTGAATATTGGGAGGAGCTAGCCCTTCTCACAGGATAGTGAAAGCCCCAAGAGAGACTGTTATAGAAGAAACAGGAAAAAACAGAAACTATAGCTGAGCTAGAAGAACTGAAATTATTTATTCTGCATCCTTGCCCAATTTATACATTAGTGAATCTGGTTCTTTTCTGGGGAGGTGTTTATAATATAATCAGACAATTAAGCAGAAAAGGTTTGCTTTAGTTCAAGTCATTTCAACTTATCTCTAGGTCATAATTCACAACCAGAACGCAAAATACTTCCAGAAATATCCATCTGTAATAACCAGGTCAGATGGGATAATCCTAGTTTTACAAAAATCCTACTATGGATTGGAGGGCCAGGCCCAAGGAGTGATGGTGAATGGAGTTAAATCCAGTTGGTGGCTGGCCACAAGTGGTGTTCCCCAGGGCTAAGTACTGGGGCCAGTTCTCTTTAATATCTTTATGAATGATCTGGATGAGGGGATTGAGCTCACACTCAGTAAGTTTGCAGACAACACCAAGTTGCGAGGGAGTCTCAATCTGCTTGAGGGTACGATGATTCTACAGAGGGATCTGGACAGGCTGGAGGCCAAGTGTATGAGATTCAATAAAGCTGAGTGCCAGGTCCTGCACTTGGCTCACAACAACCTCATGCAGTGCTACACGCTTGGGGAAGAGCGGCTGGAAAGCTGCATGGCAGAAAAGGTGTTGGTCAACAGCCAGCTGAATATGAGCCAGCAGTGTGCCCAGGTGGCCAAGAAGGCCAACAGCATCCTGCCCTGTATCAGAAATAGCGTGGCCAACAGGACTAGGGCAGTGATTGTGCCTCTGTACTCGGCACTGGTGAGGCCATACCGCAAGTACTGTGTTCAGTTTTGGGCCCCTTGCTACAAGACTGGGTGGACTAGATCTGAAAGGTTCCTTCCAAACTAGGCAATTCTGTGGTTCTAATATAGACATTGAGGTGCTGGAGCATGTCCAAAGGGCAACGAAGCTGGTGAGGGGTCTAGAGAACAAGTGTTATAAGGAGCAGCTGAGGGAACTGGGGTTGTTCATCCTGGAGAAAAGAAGGCTGAAGGGAGACCTTAATGCTCTCTACAACTACCTGAAAGGAGGTTGTAGAGAGATGGGGGTCAGTCTCTTCTCCCAAGTAACAAGCAATAGGACAAGAGGAAATGGCCTCAAATTGCACCAGGGGAGGTTTAGATTGGATATTAGGAAAAATTCCTTCACTGAAAGGATTGTCAAGCACTGAAACAGGCTGCCCAGGGAAGCGGCTGAGTCACCACCCCTAGAGGTATTTAAAAGACATATAGATGTGGCACTTAAGGACATGGTTTAGTGGTGGACTTGGCCATGCTAAGTTAACAGTTGGACTTGATGATCTTAAAGGTCTTTTCCAACCTAAACAATTCTATGATTCTGTGGCTGCTTTCCTATATTGTAAGCCTCCCATATCATCAGATGAAAAATGCTAAGAGCTAAATATCAATTACTGTTGGTATGCAAAAGCTCCAGCTGTAAGTTTGGAACTGAAGAGATGGAGTAACTTGCAGGATAAGGTATTTTTCATTATTACAGTTTTTGCTTGAACATACGTAACAAATGTGCTTGACAATCCAAGTATGAAATTGCTACAGGCAAAGGGCATTAACAAATTGGCAAATCTGGTGCCTTAGGGAAGTAACCAAGATGAAGTTGCCTATCTGAAACTGCTGTTCTGTCACTGTCTAAATATACACTTTCTTCAAGTGCTGCTGGGCGTAAACTGAAAGTTGTAACTTGCTGAGGGGATGCTGACTGAATGCTTTGAAGGAGCCTTCATTTGTGATGGCAGAGCAGTACATCAGCGCACTCCAGTGATACATTCAGCTGAACTTTTCTTCATTTTTAGGAAAGATATTTGTGAACCTTGTATCCTGGATCTGTATGGAGTATCTTGTCAAGCTCATTTATATCTAGTATAACTGGAACTATTTATAAGGCCCAGCACACTGAACTATAAATTGTCTATTTCTGCACAGTCCACAAGAGGTACTTCATGGCCTTTTCCTGCCTCATTCATGGAAGTATAAACTAACCTGTTCACATGCTTATTAGTTTTCTTTATCAATCTGATATCAATCTCAAAATATCCGTTATATCTGATAGTAATGAGGCAAAAGTACATTTTCACATTGATATGCAAAACTTGTCCATCTGGTAAGAAATGGCATAAGGTGGAAGAGTTTAAAGAAAGTAAATGATGGAGCAAAGTTTTCAGACCACTCTAACTAGAATTTTGGTTAGCAGTTAATTGTGCTTATAGCTATGTATGGTAGAACATCATCCTTAATTCAGAGCTAAAAACAAATAATAACTAAATACTTTACTACTACTGCTGGTGGTATTAGCAAGGAATGCAGCTGCTGTCTGCCATGCACCATCAAAGCTGACAGGGGTTACACAGATTTCTGGGAGATCCTGGAGTGGCCTGTCTTACAGGACCCTGGTAAATTTGCAACTTCAGCCAGATTGCAGCATTAGTGTTACTGACTTATAATGGCAGAAAAATTCACACAACTGAGGTGAGAGCACAGATAGTTTCTAGGACTTTGTGTGAATTAACAGTTAAAAACCTAAGAGGCGTATTTCCTGAGAAAGGCGAGAACTACTGCATAAAAGATTTCAGACAAGGTTAGGCACAGCTGAGAAAACAAGGAATAGCAAACACTATTCAAACATGAAAAGAGAAGCATAACAAAGTGTGATGCAAAAGTGCAATTTTTGTAAGTAATAAACTGTTCAGTGGGAAGCCAGGCAGCAGCAATCTTTCAGCACTTGAGGATATGTTCATTTGTGTTGTGAGCTGTATAACCTGGTTGTTTGCTGTATTTTGATTCTTTGGGAACTTGCACCAAATACCCTCATTAGGCAGTATTCCACTTC
This sequence comes from Limosa lapponica baueri, assembly GCA_002844005.1. Taxonomy (NCBI): domain Eukaryota; kingdom Metazoa; phylum Chordata; class Aves; order Charadriiformes; family Scolopacidae; genus Limosa; species Limosa lapponica. The sequence goes on along the minus strand of KZ506371.1, from coordinate 95,130 downwards.
CTAATTTGATTGTTGCTCTGGCAGACAAAGCAGCTCTTCCAATAGGCAGAAAAACAGGATGTCTGCAAAACAGACCTTTGGAGATTAGGGATAAAGTTTCTCAAAGATCTATCCAAATGGCCATCGTGTCTCCAGTTTTAAAAATTATATTGTACATCATGAAGTCAGCTTTAAAACAGAAGCTACTCTCAACTTTCTAGCAAGGGACGTCAACCACTAAGAGGAATTCAAGGGCATTATACTCTGCCCCCATCTGTACTGCGGAAAATCAGAAGAAATTCCACTGCATGCAGTAGTATTCTCTCTCAGTGAAACCAGTGCCACTGAGAAGAGTGGCAGGTGGCATAATTAACTCTTACTTGGGTATCCTGTGGTTAGTGTATTTCAGTCGCCCACTGTAACCCTAATAGTAAGCTGAATACTATTAAGTCTCTTGGGCAAAATCATTACGACAAAAGGTTGCAGTACACACTTTGTTACTTTAACCAGTCAGACCTCCTACTGCGAAGGGGACCAAGGAGCCAAAATAAGAAAATACAGGAAAACTTTAACATTACATTAAACTTATTTCCACAAGTATAATTTCTGGCATTGCTGGAACACTTTACCATGTGACACATGTTACTGGTGCCAATCCCAAAGCTTTTATAATTTTAGATCCTACAAAATTTCACTTAATAGAATAGTATTACTTCCACATTGTTTTCACTTAGTCAGAAGCCTAGCCAGATTTTTTGCTTAGTCTCAGCTCACCTCAACATGATGCCAAAGCTCAGCATCTGACTTCACTGAACTGGTGAATAATAAACCTTAGCAGAGCTAGCTGATTTCTGACACAGTAATACGTACTATTACAATTCCTACTAGGGAAAAAGATTCATTACTGAAGCATCAGATATACAGCATAGTCATATTATAATGGACCTTGGGAAAACTAATTAATAAAGTTAATCTGCACCATAAAGTAACTGCTGTTGTCACTGATGCAAAACTGCAAGCGGAGGTAAACAGTGTATATCCAGAGAGCAAGAGAGTAAATATACAGAACTATATAAAAATATATAAAATATTTAAAGAAAACAATATATATAAAGAACAAACACATGAAAGATATGGTCCCTTTGCATTTTTTAGATGGGTTGTATGTGTGGTTGAACAGTTGCTTATTACAATCATGATCGTAAGCCAACAGTTTCAGTAATCATTAAATGATCGCGTTGTAGAGCTCTGAATTTTGGAAAGTGATGAGTACCCCACCCACTGAAAAATAATCAGACTTCAAGATACCTCACTCTACCCATAAATTAAGGCAATAAAAATCAAATCCCTAGTTTCTTTGTGGAAGAAAATTATTTTCAACATGTATCTGTAGAGAGTTTGATAAAAATCAAAACAGCAGCTGCAGCTGTCTCAGAGCTCTGTGATTATCGTATACAATCAACTAGTAACCTCAGTACCCTTACTGGATAAATATATATATTACAAGAACTAAAGGCATATTTGCCATTGTGAGTGGAAGCCATATTAAAGGAATTGATTAAATCATCATAGTTCTTTTCTCTATGACAAAAAAATCTTGAATCTTATTTGTACATGGGAAAGTACCGACAAGACTATGTGAATTCTGGCTAAACCCCTTTCAAATGTTTAGAGCTGTGCAAACTCTTATTTCCTCTTCACTGGGCTGCAATTGCAGAAATAAATCTGAGAACGTTGATTATGTTTTTCTTTAACTCTCTGACCTTTTTCCTCTGTACTGGTGCCCAGCATGTTTGGGAGAAACATCTATTGGAAATTTTGGTATCTAGCTTACAATTAACCTGGTAGGGATGTATATCCAGTCAGTTTAGATGTTGGTTTTTTGAATAGACTATCTAGAAATGAGAAAGCCACTTTTAAAACTAGAGGTATATAAAGCCAGCAGCATTTGATATACTGTATGTCATCAGGAGATGTAGAGATCAATGTAATCCAACAAAAAAAAGAAAGTGTCAATTGGACTCATAGTTAGAATTTGTGGCAGGAATAGCAAGAGATTAATTCCCTCAACAGATTCTGTTTAAACTCATTTCCGAGTGTGCTAAAGAGTTTCGTATTTCATAATAGAACAGGATCATAAACTTTATTTTTCAGAAATACTTCCTACCTTAGAGATATTAAACCATCAGTGTAAATGTCTTACCCACACAAGCAAATATATGTGGCTTTTTAAGAAGGATGTCAGAGGTCATCTAGTTCACCATTTTCAAAGAATTAACAAAGTCCATGTCACTACCAACAGATACTGTTTAACTTGTGCTTGAAAAACACGTATATTCCTAGGTACATTTTCTTTTAAGGAGTCTTGCTCAGAGAATCAAACAAAAAATATAAAATAAACAAACAAAACCCCAAAGTTTTTAGGTTTCTCATAGGAAAAATACTCTTTTGATTCTAAGCTAAGCATAATCAGCTTGTTTATTGAGAGTCCCACACAGTTACTTCATTTTTATAACTGGCAGTGTTTGAGTGGACCAATTACAGTGCCTTTCAACATAGTGATTAAAAATGAATAATAAGCCAAAAAGCAAATGCTAAACATGTAAAGAGTGCTCAATAAAGCATAAATAACAAACCATTTAAATAAACACAAATTAAATGGTGACAAGATAGATAGTGTTCAGCACTGTAATCCTGGCCCGTGACCCTTTAAACAACACAGATTATTCACAACATTTATGTAGCGCTGAGGAATAAGCAACATTTGTGTAGTGCTCTCTGAACACATAAGATCAAAACAGTAGCAACCCACATTCTTACTGTATAGGTAGAGGACTGGCAGCAGGATTTACACTTTTAATCCTGCATAAACCGTGTAATATTTTCCAGCAATCCTCAGAGGAAAGTCACATAGGAACTGAAACACAGTTTAAAAATAAAATTTCTCCTTGAGATGGTCAAGCAATTTATATTAGGCTTTATACATGTTCAGTTCAGGTCATATCTACAACTATTGATCAGCAGTTGAAATACTGACTGGCAAATCTAAAAATGACATTTGAAATGCCAGAAGCTACGACTTCCTGCAGAAAATGCCCAAATAAGTTCTTTATTAGTTGAAATACTTCAACAGATGCAGCAGAAGGTAAAAGGCCAGTGTGGCCTATTTGAAAAGATTTCAGGAATCAATCATAAGTAACTCAAAGAAGCTTTATGAAGCAGGATAAGGCCTTCAGCTGATCCTTCTATTTATTTAAATCAGTGAAACCCTTCACTGGTGAAATCAGAAATGGAAGACCTCTTCAATCTCCTAATGATCAGCAAATAGCATTTGAAAATGTGAAAAAATGCAGATTGTGAACACAAATGTGTGTGTATTACTGGCAACCTTGGCCTGCTTGTTTCTGCTGCATCAATAGAAGGCTCTTTTGAAAAACTTTCTTCTTTTCATTATTTAAATATACCTTTTTATTGAACTTCAGGTGTTTCAAGGAAGTATCAGTTTTGACAGAATTATATGGAACAGAAAGACATTCAAAAGAGTTAGAAGATTTAATAGTTTCGGTACTATGTTAAGTAAGGGAGGACCCTGGTCCAAGTCTCTATTCTGTTATTCAATATTTTGGGAAAGAAGTGCTAATTTTGTTGTCAAAAAAATAAAAACATCTATTTTGCCTGTGATTGTACTGAAAACACATCTTTCATTAAAAGCAACAGTCTTTTTCCAGCCAAACTACATTTCTATTGAAAAGATCAATGGCACACAGCTGGATCAACATTTAAGTTGCTGCCAGCCTTCAAAATCAACACTCACTGGTATAGTAACATTAGTATTTGTCTACTTTCATTCATTCAGTATCACTGCTCATATTTTATATTTTCAGCCTTTTCTTTGTTTTTATAACTAGAAAGTCAATTTTATGTAGTTCCCATATTAAAAAACTGACAAGGTACATTTTTAATTACCCCCAAAATGTCAGTATAATCTAACAGTTTTCCTGATGATTTTGATCCTGAGTTAAAGAAAAAAAAAACATGGAAAACAAATAGGTACCAAAAGCAGATGAAACATTGATATGATGGAAGAAAATATTACGATTTTGTAAGAGACCTTTGAGACAGTCACACATCTTACACAAAAGCTTGGCATTGGGAGAAAGCAGCAGATGTTTTTATCTAAGAAACAGCCAAACAGAAGAAATGAATACAGCTATTCACAGATATAACAGGCCCATATGTACTAAAGAAGGTCTGTAAAGATACAAGTAAGGGACCAAGAGGTTAGAGCTGGTGTTACCATCCCTGGAGCAGCACCTTGACTGTAATTCTCTTCAGTGCTGTCCTCCTCAGTTCTCATCTCATTTTGACTTGCAAGAAAACAGTTGGTGCCTATAGAAATTACCCTTTTCTCACCATTTCTTTGTCTTTTTTTCCAAGCAGTAATGCTTTGATAGCTGTATAACAACCCCATTTTTCTCTACAAAATAACAGTGAATTAGAGTACCTTCAATCACAATGAGATGACAGAGTAGGGGAAGATGCATATGACATCATAAAGTTGAACCACTGCAGACCATGCAGCTTTTGAGACAGCCCATGAAAAGCTCTCAGAATAAAGCACATTTTCTTCTTGACCTTCACCTGCTGTTGGGCTCAGGCTCACAAGACTGTCTTTTCCCTTGTGGTGAACATTTGTTAAACCTTGGCCTCATTTATCATGAATGCTCACACAGACCTTTCACAGAAAAGAGCTAAATGCCAAAAATGAATCAGTCTTTTTGACTAGGCACCTGGGCAGACATTACAACAATGACACCTGAGGTGGACCCCTGCTGTTATTTGGCTTTAACCATGTTCCTCTTCCATCATCTTGTCATAAACAGAGTACCTGCCTGACAATTTGCTGAAGGTGCCACTTAAAAGTTGTTAAATATTGAAGACCAAACTTAACATAAATTTCTTGTGGTTAGTTTGTTACAGTGATATAAAGTGGTGATAATAAATGACATAAAAATTTAACATAGAAAAAAAATGCTGTTTCTATATGCTAGTAGTTCCCAAAGTATAGTCTATGATAATCCCTTTCCAGCTGGTTGCTCAAAAGGGCAGGCTTTTATCTCTAAGTGCTAAATCACATATATGAGGGGCGACGTTGGAGTGTTTTCCAAAAATCATTCTTCCAAATAGCATCAGAAACAGGGAGATAAAACAAAATGGAAGCAATCTCTATTATCCAAACTTAGAAGTGCAGCACTGAACTCAAGTACAAGTAGGAGGGAATCCTGTCCTGTGAAATATTCACCTTATCAAAGAGTGAACCACTCAAAAAAGGAGGTTTCAATATCTTTTTTCCTCATCAGGAGGAGCACACAAGGCCTCCATTGTATTAGAGGACATTTATAATATTCAGAGTTTTAAAAGTTCTACTCAAATACTCTTGCTTGATCTCAGCTATAACCAACCAAATCACAGCATCACTTCCTCTTACCAGGCTAGTCTTATCACCTGCACCGCTCTTATCACCTGCACCTCATGCTTGAGGTTCAAGAGAGCAGTCAGGGAAACGCTCACAAAAAGCACATGCTGTGATCACTGGATCCTTAGTACCAGCAGCCTCACTCCACAGATCTCCTCTTAAGCCACATTCATGGTACTGTAGATACACCCTCTATCACCCTTCTGACCCCTGGCTCAGTGAAGTAAACCCAAGCCTAGCAACTTCCTAATGCATGGTTATCTACCAGTACTTAAAGACTGGAATAGATTAGCCATGAAACAGGTGGATGCATGTATTTCCCATCAGGATCTGTGGAAGGAATAGGTGCCTAAAGTTGGGTGAAATACATCCACCTTTTGCATAATATAAAATCTTTGTCCTTGAAGCCTGACATGCTATGTGCTTAATTTGCCCACATCAAATCCTCCTCCACGCCTTTTAAATAACTTATTAGCTTAAATGTATACACAAAAGCAATGGGCTTAATTAGGGGAATTAAGAGCAGTACCCTGAGACAGTTCTCAAATGGAAATGAAAAGCAGAATTCATCAGCAAATTAGTTATGTCAAACCATCTGCTGAGTTTTAAAAATAACACATGTAACAATGCTTCTCTACTCTTTCACATAGCTCATACACCATGAATTCAGTTCCCTCTGCATTCCCTTGTTTTGTGCTTGTCATTGTGGTTATCAGGAAAAAAAGTCTTCCTTTTTTGCTACTATGGAGCTTTTGGGAGTTTTGTATGAAAAATGTTGTGTTACATTGAATGCCATTAGATACAGCCTTCCAAACGGGGGTTTTGGAGCCTACTTACTTACAAAAGTGATCAGTTATGCAACATTCCATTATATTACATACCTAAACTGGATTCTTTCCTATTATAACCTACACTTCCTAGTACCTAAATTGCCTTCATGCTGACTTGCACTGATTTACTGGCATGTAATTTACACCATTTATGACACCACTAAATTTGGCTTAAGAAAAGTTCCTGCAAGTGGCAGCATGCTGTGCTACAGATAGATTTGCTGGGCTGGACCAGATGGTAAAATTCTGTTTTGCAATTGTACTGGCGGGTGGAAATGACAAGACAAGGAAACAAAATAAAAAAGTCCTCACAAGAGAGAGACAAGGAACCACTAGGAACAAGGAGGCACAGTCTGAAGGCAGATTAGCCATATTTATGAAACCCTTTTAAATAAGGAGATCCTGTTTCCTACAATAACTCCTTAGAACTAAGCTTCATTTATTATAACTATAACTTCAGTAGAATGTTTACAAACAGGTAGTATCACTGAGGTGACATGAATAATAGCTATTAGGCAAATCCTATCTTTCACTGAATAATTGTGGGAAAGAGGGGAGAAGAGATCACTCTGGCTTAGGTCACCTGCCTAGCACAGGGGGTTTCCGATTCCTAAGGGAGGACCCTGTACACCCAGGAAAATATTCAGAATGTGCTTATTCTGTCACACAAAATATGCAAGCACAGTGATATAACTGGGATCTGAAATTGTCAACATCCAGAAAAAATGCAAAAAAAAAATTTCACAATTAAAACAAACCAGAAAATAAACTGAGAAACCTTTTCCCTTTGTTAATGGAAGTAGTATAGTTATTCTTATCTGCCTAAGCAAATGGATAACAGATCTCATGTTCCAGAATTTAAAATTCTTACTGTATATGTGTACTTCAAAGTTCTTTAAAAGCAAGAATGAAGAACTTTGTGTATCTTTCAGGGCAAATTCAGGTGAAGGTGACCCATAGTGTTCTGTCTTTATACACAAGGTATAAAAGAGACTTTAAATTTATCATTCTTGCAAATAAGAAAATATGAACAGGCTTGTGTTTTCATTCTTCTTATAAAAGGCATAGTTCTACCAACCAAAAGCACAGTACCATGAAGTAACCCATGGCTAAGGAAAAATGCCAGTTTGGAATTCAATAGATAGAGCTTCTACCACTGTTGGATTCAAAGAACTATTGATTTACGTTACAGTTCAATATAAGTTTTGTTGCATTTGACTAATTTCTCCAAAAGGGTATGTACCACAGCAGAAGTGTTTTGTTTTTGTAGTTTGGTTTTTTTGTTGTTTTTTTTCTTAAGTGGAAGAGATAATAATTTTGACTCACATTCTGTTGAGAACTCAGGGCAGTTTATCACTGTGTTCAGTATTAAAATAATTTTGTAGCATTACACGGTAAGCACTAAATGATGTGTGAAATAAAATAAATTAAAGAAAAAGAAGAATGCCTGGATGCTTAGAGGAGAGAGTTCATAGACAGCTGGCTGCTGCGTGGTGCCCTGCTGTGCTGGACAACTCACTGTAATATTCTTTTCCAATAAGAAGAAAATACCTATGAGGTTCAGACGTCACAGAACAGGAAGAAACTCCTTCACTAATCAAGTTTCAGGATTACCTTTTTATTTTTCAGTATTCTCCCTCCCCTGACCTCCTCTTCCACCCATGCATTATTTTTTTTCTCCTCTTTACATCATTCCTTGCAGTCAGTGTACTTGTTTACCTGGATGCATTAGGGTAGAAAGGTCTTCCATCTGTGCATTCAAAAGGCTGTGCAGCTAAATAGAACAGAACCTATAAATAGCATGTTTTAAAAAAAACCTTTAGGAAGATCGGTTCTTTTTCCTTGTCTCTTCAGCAGTCACAGAGACACTGGACTGCTGTCCAAGAACTGCAGTTTACTAAAATGGCTGTGCATCACTGCCAGGATTCATGGCAGAGGCATTATCAGACAGATAAATTTGCTAAACAAAGGAAGTCACAGTCTCTCTTTTTCATCTATGCTGGTTTTCCCAGTCTAAAAATGAAGCAGATGACAAAATGTGTGTCCTATATAGTGACTGTTAAAAGATGATAGTTATTTGGCAGAAATGTTCACTCTGAAATTCCTTCCTCCAAAGTCATGTTATTTTGAATAGAAGAAAAACTCATGTGTTAACTGTTTGTTTCTTCAAGAGCCACAAAATCCATATACAAAAGATAAAAATATATTTATTTTCCATATTGTCCCAGAGAAATGATATGGATAAAGTTGTCAGCAAGTAACTCTTTCCAGTAATTCTGCATTTTTAGTAAACTTACAGGAGCATAAGGATAATATAGTGGTGCCAGGTCCTACCATTCTACCATAGCTCTCACCCTATTTGGTGGAATTTGTTATTAAATATCTAAACCAAATATTTGTTGTATTTATCATGATATTTTTATTGCATTTAAACCATTTTAGTCTTGTAAATAAAACAGATTTTTGTGGACTCTAAGGAACCTGGAACTCAGAATATCTTTTTGTTAAAAATACAGACAACTGCGTAACTTAAGGTTTTTGACACTATATGGCTCTTTTAAAGAAAGAGGAGAGTATTGCTTTTTTAAAATTAATTTTTGTCTTTATATTAGTAGATATGAATCTCATCTTTTTTTTTCCCCCGAATGTCCTGAACAGACTGCACTGACTTTTTGTACAGTATCTGGATACTATTATGATGACTGGGTCTCTGGAAATTCAAAAATCAAATGCAGCATATTCATGATCATAAAGTAAGCACACAATCCTTGTCTAAATTATTAATCCACAAAAAAATATTAAAGACTTCCTTCACTTCCAGAAGACCTGCCAAGATGCTGACCTGATCAGAATACATTGCCATACTCAAACAACTGCTCCGAACAAGTAACTTTGAACTATGCCTCTAGTACTACGTACAATGCAGCCTTCAGAAAGCAAAATGTCATTGTGGCTGGGTTGAGCAAAACCGATAATAACACTTCACAGTAAAAAAAAAAAAAAAAAAATTACCAACAAACCTGAATGAATCTTTTCAGAAACAGAGCATACTTTGAGAATTAATTGCTCTAATTGATTAAGAACATGTCAGACGTACACAGAGAGAACAGGAACACAGAGAAATGCAAAGAACATATTGTGAATTTACATCATGATTTTTACTTTTCCCCTTCATTCCAGAAATGATTAAAAAAACCCCAAACCCTGTTGTCAATCAGACACAAAATCCACATTTTGCCACCAATTCCAACTCTCTTAGATAGACACTATATCCTGTGCAAAAATTCTGTTCCTATTCTTGAAATGGTTTCTGTATAAGAATGGCGGGGGCAGGGGGGAGAGGAGGATATGAAGTAAAAACTTTAAAGGTGTATTTCATATTAGAAAATCCCACACAACTCTTTCTAAGCTGTGGCTGGAGTTACAGATATGTAATCAACAGCCTTACTGTGGAGTCTTGGAAAGAACATTGGTGCTACGTTCCTTTTGAAATATTAGAAAACTTGAAATTCCAAATACTGAAATGTTACTATTTGCAATTAAAGACAAAGTAATACTAAGACACTTACTTCTATGATCATAAGTATATAGGAAAAATTACCACCAAATGTCATCCAAAAAGTAGTATTTTCTGCAAAAAGAGACGCCAGCTTAATGGGTTTTTTATCACACTTATTTGATCTTTTACCTAAAATAATCACATGAATCTCATCTAGTAATTTTTTGGTAGCTTACAGTAGAAGACACGCACTACCTATTACTGATGACATGCTGTAGAAAGCTGAGAGCAAGTATTTAAGCTTTGCAAGTTTGTCTATAATTTCAAAAGAAGAAAAGTATTCACAGTTTGTTGATTTTTTTTAAATGTTTTCACACATAAATTAGTGAAAGCAGCACTATCATTTGTGTGGCAAGAGACAAGAAGAAACTAATTTCTAAATGGACAGTCCATGCTGTTCAAATATTCTCTACAACCTATAAAATACGGTATCACAATCTAAAGTTAATCTAATCTCATAGGGAATAGTTTTCAATTCAACTGTAATTCTTTTTACACCAAAAATACAGAAAGAAGGGAAATTGTTGTAAAGACACAACGCTTCAAGAAATAGGGTAAGATATAGGCAAAAAATGCTGACCAGCAGAGGCAGGGAGAGAGGATAAGACCACAAGGGCACTGTGAGGCAAAGAGAAGGAGGAAGAACTAGATTTTTCAATGTGCCTTGTAAAATAATGCTTATACTAGACTGCTGGGTTATCTTAAAAAGTCCTGCAGCAAAAGAGGTGCAAACCAGCTACAAGTTGGGAAGAGCTCTATAAAGAAAGAAGAACCACGCATAATAAAACTAAAGATTTTCTGCTTTAACCTGTATGGAATTAAGCCCTATTCAGAATTTTTGTACGAGGATATAGCATAGGTTACCTAGTGTGCTTGCTCTAATCTAGTGCCAGCGCCAAGCATTTATTATATTTATTACAGGAACTGTACAGACAGGATGCATTTCTGGCAGGTTTCCTCTATTTAAATTAGTTAATTACTCAAAACTGTTTCTATAGAATGAAGAAAAAAATGTCAGGGTTCTCTTTACTAGGGCAAACGCACACTATATTTTAAGGGATATTGAGCACAAGAAACTGACACCCCTGATGTTTCTCATTAGAAACTCAGAAAGTTTCACTGGAATTTATGGACCCCAAAAACTGCACATCATTAAAACAGCTTACAAAATTTACGAAACTAATTGTAACCAAAAACATCAGCATGCTACCAACACTATTCTCATCCCAAATCCAAAACATAGCACTGTGGCATCTGCTCGCAAGAAGTTCAACCCCATCCCGGCCACAATCATGACACTGTGACTGCTCCTTGATTACTGCCACCCTTCATATCAAACCCATCATTCATCCAATGCTTTTCTTTCTTCATCTTATCATCATTTCCACACTACCTCCAGAAAACTCTTGGCTACAAGCAGCTGCCCTCCACCT
>KZ506370.1:228354-240123 GCA_002844005.1 Limosa lapponica baueri | reverse complement strand
TGGAGCTTACTGGTAATAGCATTTATGAGTACATACATCCTTCTGATCACGATGAGATGACAGCTGTTCTTACTGCTCACCAGCCTCTTCATCCTCACCTCTTACAAGGTACTTGTGTGGTCTGCGGTCAAACTACCATTGAAAAATAAAAAAAAAAAGTAACAACCCTAGGCTGAAATGTAACAAGTTCATATTTATTGGATATGAAGCTATGTACGTGAATGGAGGAGGAACTTGAACTTGAAACTGTGACCCAGGATTTTGGTTTGTTGTAGTAAAGAGAATAAGGTATCCTAGATTAAATAGTGCTTTTCATGCCATGAAGTACATGCAGTTTTAAACAGGTTTTTAAATTTTGCCCAGTGGCCATTTATTCTCTTTTATTTTGTCAACACTACTGAGGTTGCAGGAATGTTGCAATGATCTAGCTGTGCACAGCTGCAGCTATGTGGTCTTAGCAGGAAAAAAAAACCAACACATTAAATTTGAAGCTTGGACAAAAAGCCAGACCTAATGCCCTCCATTGTAGGAAGAGCAAAAATGGGTTTTGTAGATTACTTGCATTCAGAAACTCTCATTAAAAAAGTGATCTCTCCAGGAAAATAATGTCCTCTTGCCTTGATACTGGATCACTGATTCACCAAGCCTCTCCACACATCCTGTTCAGGTGCTGCAGATGATTCACCCACATGTACCCATACAGCATGATGCTAAGCTGGATGGAGTGTCAGGGAAGACAGCAGAACTCTTATTGATTATGTGAACACCTGGATCAGACTGTCCACCCTGGCTGTGCTCAAACACCACACATAAATATTAACATAACCCTTGGTGTATTAAGTTGTTACTTCAGTGTTGTAACTGCGATATAACTAACAAAGATATGCTCATCTTTGCACTATCTTCTTCAATAGCTTTTGTTTCCTTGGGGGCAATTCTTTGAACTTTAAAATACCAGAAATAATCTGGGTCCATCACATACAACGTACTTCCACATATATTTCATAATTGCTTAATTAGTTGGAGCTCACATCCCGCTAGTTTTAACTGGACTTCTTAAGACATAGCTCCTAAAAGCATGGGGTGCTTTGTGTTTGGACTGCATTTCCGTTTAGGATCTTGGATTTTTTTTCAGTTCTGGTGCCTGTGTGTTTTCTGTACTTGGTGATCTCACCACAGTTCTGACTGCTGTGATCCCTCAGCATAGAACCATGTACCTTCTGCATGCAGGGAAGTTTAATGTGCCTGAAAGCTTATGTACTGCTCTGAGTGGAAGAATTATCTTAGCCTCCTTCTCTCTTCTTCCTCCCCAAACAGGTTGTCTTGTGTACCTCTTTGTATCTTGAAAACCAAACTCTGATTTTCTTGAACTTTTCTGATTCTAGTTGTTACTTCACTATTTCATAGTTTGCTCATTCCTTTGTCAGGGATTTTTTTTTTAAATGCTGACATTTTAAAAAAAAACAACAATGTTTTCTTTCTTCCTACTTTACTGATAAGCAGAGGGGATACCTCTGGTATGAATCCATGATTTTCATTCAGTTCTGCTGGTATCCAGAATTGGTAGTAAGACATTACTATACCCGTTGTCTTGCCAATGGCAATAGCCTCTTGTTTTTGTTACAATATAAGTTTTTTTAAGTTTGTTAGTTGGAGATTTTTACAAATTTAAAGTAATGGGCAACTGATTTGAACTAATTTCTATGTCAAATGCTCTTCCTGTTCTCTGTTTAGTATCATGACTCTGGTTTACTAGAAGCAGTGAGACAGCACACTAGTACTGCAGTTCCAGAAGGTTGGGGGGGTTTGTTCAGAACTAGGTACTGCCTATTTCTTGCTTGTATTTGGATGTCTCTGGATGCTTAACGTGCCTGTTAGCATTTGTTTTCAGAAACAATCAGATCCCTCTCATTTTGATTACTTATGGTCAAATTCTCTGTTTCCTTAACAAATTCTCCTCGCTGCGAGGTGTAATTTTCTGTTCTGATTGTGTTTGAAAAGACTTTACACACAATTCAAATTGTTCGTTTCAGTTTACTTGCAACTGTTTCAATCTGAAATTCTGCTGATGGCAGAATTAGCCCCTGGTATATGCCTCATTATCTGTGGTGTTCTTTGCCTCATTCTACATAGATGCTGTTTTTTATTAGCATTAAGCTCTGGTTTCTCAATAGTGCAAAGGTAAAGGAAAATTTATTTTGAAATATGATGCATTAATATATGGGGTTTTTTGTGTAAAATTTTGTGTAGCAGAGAAAATTGATAAAAAACTCAAAACAACAGCATCTTATTTGAATTCCTAGACTTGGAGAGATAAATAAAGGAGTTTAGCTGTATTCTGGTTTGTATAGGGATTATTTTATGCAAATCTTACTTCTGTGTGTCTCTTTCCCAGACAATGCATGGAGCGAGTTTATTAAAATATCCAGAATCCATAGCTGAGTCTTTTTAAAATGATCAGAGTGACCAAATATTTATTTATATTTGTCTTCCCCATGCCAGTAGTTCCCTTTTCTGCAGTGTATACATTTAATCTTGAGGTATAACCTGAAATTAGCTGGCCCACACAAATCAAAGCAGGTTTCCTATTTTTCTTCAGTGAAGCCCTGAAGCTTATTTAATAAATAACAGGAATGAAGCAACATCTCTCTGCATCTTAGTACATATTTTGAATATTTAAATAAAATATGGAGTTCTACAAATAACTTAAGACAGAAGGAAGTTGAGTGAAAGGGGCTTTATTTTCTAGTAAAAAGGAAAGCAGACTTTTAAAGAGTTTGGTTTGTTTTTTTTTTTTTCATTTCAGTTTGATTTTATCTCCTTTAATCTTTTAAAACCCATCTGAATCATCAAGTCACTGGGTCGAATAAAAACTTTCCTTTTATAACTTTATTGCATCTCTCCAATCTGTAGTATTACTCAGGAGTAAAATCAATATTGTACTGCAGGCACAGATGTTCATAACACAAATTTACAGCTTGGCTCATATAACTTTACTTTTTCAAGATGTGTTCTTCAGCTAATTCTCAGATACATACATACATTTTCAGTTCAGTTGCCATTTCAGCATTTTTAGATGGATAAAATCTGTTACGATAGAAATAAAATCACAAATGTGAACATACATATCTATACTTTGTGGTATTCTGTTACTGGTATTGAATAACCCAGAGTACAGATTATTTTTGACCTGCAGTTTTACAGTCTTTGTAAATTTTGATGGTATCCCTTTATTTGTTTCTTTGTTTGCTTTTAATCGTCCTTATTGTCCTTCATTATTCTCTTCAAACTTCCCCTTGTATTTCCAGTGCTTCATCAGTTCCATAGAAGCTTTTCTGAAAGACCAAACAACAGGAGAATGGTAGAAGCCTTGCAGCTGTTGAGCTCTAGAAATCTTATTTGCATGAGTTTTATTTCTCAGGGAAATGCAAATTGTTGCTCACTGCATAAAATCAGATATAGTGTGGATTTCCAACCATATAATGCTTACTGTCACATTGTTTTTCTTCAGATATCTCAGCCTGGTGCTCAAAAAATGATGTGTTGATTTAAAAGGCACAAGCCTTTTTAAATTATAACTTTTTAATTTTTTTAAGTTTACCCTGAACTTCCTAATGTTTCAGGTACAACAAGGCACATCTTCAAACACAGAGGGTAGATACTTTTTTTTTTTAAAAGATAGTGAAAATTATTGAATAATCACATGCTTTCAGAAGCTGGGGCTTCATAGCAATATGAAATGTAATTACACTTGGGAAAATGGATGTTGGTGAACTCATTGTCCAATGTGGCGTTACAGCAAGTTATGATAAGGAAAACTTTTGAGGCAAGAAACTGGAAGACAACAACTCTAAGAATCATTTAAAAGTCATAAACGACAAACAGCTG
This sequence comes from Limosa lapponica baueri, assembly GCA_002844005.1. Taxonomy (NCBI): domain Eukaryota; kingdom Metazoa; phylum Chordata; class Aves; order Charadriiformes; family Scolopacidae; genus Limosa; species Limosa lapponica. The sequence goes on along the minus strand of KZ506370.1, from coordinate 236,235 downwards.
GGTGTGAACGCCTGTTGTGATGCTGTGGCAAAAAGGGGTAATCAAAAATCCTCATGCATATAAGCAAGGGAGTAGTGAACAGGAATAGTAAGGATGAATAGTTATGTTCTTTATACAGTATTAGTGAAATGGACACTGGATTTTTTTGTACAACTGTTTTCCACTTTAAAAAAAAATGGCAAATTGGAGAAAGTACAGAAGACAGCCACAAAAATGATTGAAGGACCGGAAAGGCTTATAATGAGAGATAAAAGAACACCATCTGTTTGCTTTATCAAAAAGAAGATTTGGAGGTGACTTTTGATTACTGTGTGTGCATACTTCCAAGGGAAGAAAATACTGGGAACTGAAGGACTGTTTTAGAAGAAAAAGCATATCAAGGACCGATGTCTGTGAACTGAAACCACAAAAGCTCAAATTAGAATAATACATACATTTATAACTAGGAGTTTGATTAACCACAGGAACAAAATACTGAGGGAAGCAGCGGTTTCTTCCTCTTTTGATGTCTTCAGATCAAGGCTGTATGCCTTTATAGAAGATACGCTTTAGGCAAACAGAAGTTACTGAACTCAGCACAGGAGTAACTGAAGTTTAATGAACTGCAATGTACAGGTTAGACCTATGATCTAATGCTCCTTTCTGGCCTTTAAAGTCTGTAAGCTATGACTCAATGAAAGCCATAAGCCCCATGATCTGTGGAGGCTTTGGAGAATTTCAGCTTTGACTTACAAAGTCTTTAAGATGCCTTTTTACTTGCACAACCAGACTTGAAAATGTAAAGTAATATGTTCTGATCCCTTGCTATGAAAGAAGCCAACAGCTGGACTCTTTTTTTGAGGGTGGCTGTGGTGGCAAAAAATAATAACCTTTCTCACACATTGAAGGTAGGGTATGCCTTAATGAATAACCTCAGATGAGTCTTTAGGCCAACATTGCACCAGTTGTAACAAAATTAATCCATTATACTCAATTGGGATGGGTTAGCAGAAAAAGGGAAAAAAACCAAAAGAGAGTAATTTGATATCTTTTCCAAGTAATGTGTACTGACTGTGCTTAGATCTCAGACAACTTCACTGGCCCTTCATGCCTTTCCAAATATTGCTTAATGTATTTCTGATCTGCGGCATTTTTCTGTGTTCTGGCTTAGTTTTGTACCTGTGAAGGCACTTCAGTTTTGCACTCTCTATGCCACCTGTATCTGTGGCATAGCCTGATATCAAGATTCCAGGGCCTCTATCCTAAAATACGCAACACTTAGCTAACAGGAACCTGGGAACCGTTTCATGGTATAGGGCTGAGAAAGTGATTTCTTAGCATGTAAAGAAGTGGGTTTGATGCACGCTGTCTTTCCCTGAGCACTTACAGCTCTGAAAGATTTTCTTTTCTGTTTCTTCAAGTAGTGGAACTAACAAACAGGGTCCACTGGATGAGATTCTTCTGCTGGGGCAGAAGGTAGTCACCCTGCAGGGTGGTTGGGTGGAGATGATGAGGTAACAGTAGTTTCTGAATTTTCTGAATTTTGGAAGACTGCAAGGTTACATTTATGACTGACTGTAGAGACTCAGTGCATGCTGCATATCTCCCCTGCTTAGTGCAGGAGACCTAGTACTAGGTTGTGGTCATAGTGCCATGCAAAATTCTGCCCAGCCAACAATAGCTCCAGAACTTCATGGAGACATGTGAGGAGTTTACCCCTTTCCTTAGCTCACATAAAGCATAAAACTGAATTTCTGTCAGGCTAGTAAATCTAAGGTGCTACAGCTCAGCAGCAAACCATTTGGTACCAGCATGGTGTGGGGTACAATGCTGGCAGAGGTTTGTGAAGTGAGTGTTACAGGGTGCCCTGTCCAGAGGTGATAAGAATTTTTAATGTGTCTGAAATAGTGGCCGGTTTTCAGGGATTTAATGTTGAGGATTGCACCAGGGTTATTGACTCCACCCGGCTCCCCCTAGCATGCCCTTTAGAGCAAACAACATACTGACACAAGCTGCGATGCATATCCCAAGATAATTTGGGACCTTAAGCCCTCAAATGATGTTGTTGATTTTTGCAGGAAGTTTTCTTTAACAGTTAGCAGCGTAGAGTGGTGGGCTTGTAGCAGGATAGTAACACTTACTAAACCATCTGGAGCTTTGGGGGAAATGCTGTACCTCCTGAACCATATCTATAAGAATAAAGAAGGACATTTTTGTATGAAATATCAGGGTAGTGCAAGCTGGGTATGACTACTCAGTGCATCTGTCATCACTGCAGCTGAGTAGAAGCAAGCAAGCAATTGAAATAGGTATTTGCACTGCAGGTTGACTGAGACAAGCAATTAAGCAATGCTGAGCAGGATTCAGCATTGTATGTTGCTCTTACGTGTGGATTTGGAGTCAGCTGGTTTGACATTGTGTGTCTTTTATTGGTTTCATATGCTTTTTCTGAGATTTTATTCCTTTAAAATGTCTGTCTATAACTTCCCAACTTTTGCTGACTTGCACACCAAGGCATGGTCTACTAAAGGCAATTTATTAACATTCCCCAGAACAGATAAAGGGAAAAAGGAATACTGTAGTTAGTGTAGATGTTCCACTTGTCTGCTAACAACTGGATAATTCTTGTATGATTAGTTATAAACCTAAGGTAAGTTACACAAGGTATGTGGAATACACTATGTCAGGCTTTCTCCACTCTGGTTGATGCTTTAAGGGCACCGTTTCAGTCAGCTAAGAAGTAAACGTCAGCGCATACTTTTCCTCTCAAGGAACAGCATCTTCCTTACACACATTTGATATTAAAAGAAGGGAATAGAAAACTGTACATCTGGAATATGTTTTTTATGCTAAGCTTTAAAGACATTTTTCTAGTAGTACATGTGCAAAAGACAAAAGTTGTCAGGAATTTTTGTTTTAATTAATTTAAAAATATTTTACAGGAGAACTGTTATTGAGAGATAACAGTTTAACATGATGATGCTGGTACCACAGTTTGTTAGTGTTATTTTAAACTTGAGAAGCCTAGAAAATATTATTATTTCAGATGTACAAAAGTGGAAAAGAGGGCAGACAGCTGGGACCCCATTAAAAAATCTTTTTGTTGTTGTTGATAATTAGCAGTAAAGCATGCCAAAGAGAGTAGAGTGTCTCAGACTGCAAAAGCTATTCTTTTCCTTTCTTCCTAGTGTCCTGTTGAGTTTCTTCTCTAAGAAAAGTTTGGAAACATCACTTACAGGAGCAAGGGAAATTTTGGGTAAATGCTAGTAAATGGCTGAGTTTGGATGACAGGAATGGTAATAGAGACAATTTACCCTCTGCAGCAATGACAGGATTCTGGATACAGTCAAGACACAGAACAAACTGTCCAAATGGGGGGAAATTCGGGCAGCTTGTGCAAGCTTGGAACTCTAGGACAGAGGCTAACAACATAACTGATTGCAAGAGCGTTACCAGGGCAAACCAAGTCAGCCCACTGAACTGAACTTCAGTTTTCAATTTAGTATGTGCATAGGAGCTTGCTCTCTCTATATGCACTCTCTCTATATAATTTGCAATTTTGCCATCCAAGGCATTTATATTTTGTCATTCAACGAGTGCCACTCATTTGCTAAAAAGAAGATGTAGTATTCTCAAAGGTATACAGTTAAGCCTGTAACCTATATGTGTATATATGATGCTGCACTGTAACAGGGAGGAGAGAAAGTAAGTCTAGCTGTTTTATTTCTTCTCTCTTACTTGGATCAGTTTTGACCACACATACCAAGGAAGGACAGGGAAAGGTTTTTTTTCATGCATCCCTTTGCATGTAGTATTTTAGTTTGCAGAATAGTTTTAGTCACAACCTCACTTTTGCACTGTTCTTTCTGGCATAGCAATAATAAAGATGGTCAGTATGCACCAGACTTACAGGTCTGATTCATTTTCCACTAGCTCATCTCAAGGTCTGCTTCTGAACTTGTGAGGACAGTTCACCAAAGGCATTTGCAAGCCCTTTCTCACACCGGCCCTGTTGGTGAATCCTGGATTCTCAGCTTCAAGGGCTACCCTAAAACTGTGTGTGCTATTATGCAAGCATCTCTTTGGCATAGTCCTACTGTGCTTTTACCCCTTCTTTTGTTCTAGAAAACAAATCACCAGCAGTCAGAATTAAGGGATAGAAGTTGTGGTATTTGTTTCTCCTGTGTCTCACATAAACTATAGCCTTGTTATGCTCACAAAAGAGACTAGCCAAGATACTTGCACGCTCTTTTAGTGAGTAATGTGCTGTGGGACCCAGATGCTTTGCAGTTACGCAGGAATAAGAGCAGAACATGTGCAACTTTATAGCATAGAGGAGGTAAGATGAAAACAACCAACTGAAAAGGCAAAAACACGCAGTGTTTGGAGGATGGGCAGTAAAGTGTTATCCAGACATGAGCTTGTGGTATCTGTGTTTCCACCCTGTAAAACAGTTCAGCAGGGACATGGAGCACAGCTTATCACACATGCGTGCCTTGTCTCCAGAGGAATGCACTTGCTTGAGGCAGGCGTGCGTCTCTGCACAAGTTGGATGGGAGGGAAGGTAGAAGCAGGTGACTCTGTGCACAGTGCTTTGGTCTAAATGCGCTCTTTGAGAATAGTTCTCATCTCCTACACTATAGCTGAAATTTGACATTGCACTCAAGCTGCCATGTAGAGTGAACATGAGTCATTAGCTGTGTTCAAGAGCTCCCAATTTTCATGCTGCTTCGTATCTTTAGTAGTGACAGATGACACATACATTCTTACGCAGCAGTGAGCAGTTTGCATGCTGATGTCTATTAATCTACAAAGTGGTTCTGCAACAAAATGATGCCATACTTTGCTAATGTCAAAACTTGGGAGCTTTGTGAAACAGGTATAAGATAGTAGCTTTTACCTTAGAAAAAATAAAGGCACGAGAGGTGAAGCTGTGGAAAAAACTATGATGATCTTTTTTCTCAGTTCACTGTGCAAGCAGCATACAAACCACAGAATTTTGTGACTGTTTTCTTTCAAAAGAGATGAAAGATGGAGTGGAAGGCTAAGACTGATTTCATAGTTGCACCCCCAGGGATGGACAATTCTGGCTTCCATAAAGCTAACCATAATTTCACAGAAATGCTTGGAGAATCTTGTTTGGCAGTCATGTGCAACATGAGTGAACAAATGCACAAATTATTTATCCAAAATAGAAAGACTCGTTTTCCTTACCATGACATCTATTCTGTTTATGAGAGTAAGAAAATACAAATCTGTAAAATATAAGCAGGCTCTTTTATTCGTGATTAGTGCTTGCAGTCAAACTGTATTACATGATACACAAGGCTAAGAAAAGAAAAGGGATTGAGAAGGCGTACTTTGTAGAAATGGTACTCAGTGCTGTAAGAAAGAAATGCATCTCCTGTATGTTCATAGACAGCAATGTTTTTCTGTGTTCTCATTCACAGCTTGCTGTGTTTCAGCTCTGTGAGGATATTAATGTATGGATAAGTTTGGTCTGGGATTTGAATGAAGCCATTTACTCTCTGCCTCATTTATAGCTTTGACTGAATCTACCCAGCTACACTGTAGCAATGCTCAAGGGAGGGAGCCTCTGTAAGATGACCAGGCAATATAGTAATATATTAGTAGAAGAGAAAAACTTTTCTGAATCTGATAAGGGAAATATAGAGTTTGGCTAAAAAATAAACAGTGATACATTTGAAATGGACATCTTGGACACAGATATTGACTCTGACTTGCAGTGCCCCCCCCTATAAAACTTATTATAAATGATACCTCAATTTTATTAAAATATCTGCTAGTAGACATATTAAAAAGTCAGGATCTCTGTAACTGCAGTTACGCCCTTCCAAAGAAGAGCAGCAGAAATGACAGAGAAATCTGCTCAAAGTATATAATCGTGTTGATCAAAACTAGTATTTTACTTCATCAGTTTTCATTTCCAACTATTACCAATCACTCAGCTGGGGAAAATTGGAATTCCAGGATAAAAACTGAGAGTCTCACAGGTAATTTTTAAAAATATTTCAATAAAAGTTTGTGGAGCAGTGGGGAGAGAACAATCCCTTTCAAACATTAAACATTGATACAGGGCAAACAAAATCAGAAATTTGCATCGTAAGTGAATCCGAGTTATAACAAATATTAGAAGTGGTTGGAACAGAAAAATAGACCTGCAATTGTGTTCCTCATAACTGGGTAAAGAAAAGCACTATGCTAAAAATGGGAGGGTAAACATTTAGAAAGAACCCTAAGGCCCTGCTTTTCATCTCTAATTCCTGTAGTAGATAAACACAACATCAATAAATTCTGGGAAATGTTAAAAGCTGTACTAAAAGGGTTGGTCTGCTTTTCAGGAAGCTATCATCAGAGCCTTTCAAGATACTCAAGCAATTTAGAAGCAGGGGCAGAGGTTTCTTTTTAGCTATAGCAGCTATTGAGACATTTTCTTGACTCACCTTCTGAAAAAAGCTTGAACAGAAGAATGTACAAATTTTGAAAATCATTCAACTCACTTATGAAAAGAAGGATCAATTTCCCAAATATTTTAAAATTCTTTGGGAGAGGGAAACAAGTCACATTCAGGTAAAGAGGGAAAATAGATGCTGACGTGGAAAGTAAAGAAGATGGGAAAAGCAGACCCATGCTGCAATGCTTACACTCATAAAGGAACACTGTGTTAAAACCTAGCTGCATAAAAATACCAAGCTGCTTGTCAGAATTATAGATGGCTATGTCAAATGCTAGAGAAGGTGCAATTAAACAGACAAATTTTGTTATATGTGGTGGACTTCCTGGAATTTGAAAAGATGGTATTTGAAAGAATTGGTGCTGAGTAAGAGATACAACAGTGAAAATTAGCATGAGTTGCAGCAAAATTTGCCATCTCCCTGTGGTGACTGCTCAATTTTTCAAAACCTCAAGTGTCTGGGACAGGAGTGGCTGAAGAAAAGCCCTGCAGAAAGGGATCTGGGGGTGCTGGCTGATGCTAAGCTGAGTACAGCCCTGGCTACCAACCTTCTGGGGTTCATCAAACACAGTATAGCAAGCCAGTCAAAAGAGGTGTTTATCCCACTGCATTTAGCATTGATGTGGCCTCACCTTGAGTACTGTGTGCAGTTCTGGGCCTCAAAATTTAAGAAGAGTGTGAAGGTCCTTGAATGCATCCAGAAGGGAGCAACAAAGCTGGTGAAAGGGCTGCAAGGCACATCCTGTGAGGAACAGCTAAGGAATGTGGGTTTGTCTAGTTTGGAGAAAGGAGGCTGAGGGGCAACCTCATTTTTCTCTACAGCTTCCTGAGGTGGGGAAGCAGAGAGGGAGGTACTGATCTCTTCTCCCCAGTATCCAGTGACAGGACATATGTGAATGGTTCAAAGCTGCATGAGGGAGGTTCAGACTTTACATTAGGAAACATTTCTTTACCAACAGCATGGTCAAACACCGGAACCGGCTTCCAGTCAAAGCCAGTTCAAACACTGGAACTGGCTTTCCCCTTTTTCAAAAAGGGAAAAAAAGAAGACCCGGGGAACTACAGGCTGGTCAGTCTCACCTCTGTGCCCAGCAAGCTCCTGGAGCAGATTCTCCTGGAATCTCTGCTAAGGCACATGGAAAATAAGGAGGTGATTGGTGACAGCCAACATGGCTTCACAAAGGGCAAGGCATGCCTGACAAATTTGGTGGTCTTCTATGAATATGCTATAGCACTGGTAGAAAGGGCAGAGCAATAGACGTCATCTACCTGGACTTATGCAAAGTGTTTAACACTGTCCCACATGACTTCTGGTCTCTAAGCTGGAGATACACAGATTTGATGGATGGACCACTCAATGGATCAGGATGGCCACACTCAAAGGGTTTTGGTCAACAGCTCAGTGTCCCAGTGGAAGTCAGTGATGA
>KZ506370.1:162141-191201 GCA_002844005.1 Limosa lapponica baueri | reverse complement strand
AACAGCCCAAAGCAGTTTTGAAAGCATCTGGTGAGAAAAAGCAAAAACTGGTGTTCGTGTGTATCGTTTTAACTGTGCCAATTAACAGCTGTCTACACTCCACCGTACAGTTCTGTGAACTCTTGGTGTACAGTCTCATATGATGTGGATCACGGGGGAAAACAAACCAGCAGGGGACGGACAACCAGGCACACACACAAAATCTACTGTGATATGGAGCATAAAATCCTGAATGTAATAGGGACAACTTAATTTCTAGCACTTGCTGCCAAACCACCTAAACCCTAATATGTGAGGATTACTCTAAATTACCATTACAGACTAGCTTCCTTGTTTTAAGACTTCTTGGCTTTGTAACCGAAACAATCTACTAACATGTTCAGATTGTTTATGAGGTGAACTTTAACCTAAAAACCCCATTTCTGGCTAGTAGACAGAAGTCCTTTGTGGAAACCAATTAGGCTGATCCACCCTCAGTAGGGACGAGGGAAGGTAATAAGCAGCGCTGCCTACTTGAGGAAATGAAGCTGGCCACATCACACCTACGACAAACTTTTCATTTGCAGAGAACTCTTTGAAGTGCCGTGGTGGCCAAGCCTCCTGGCGCAAATTCGCCTTGCCCGGGAGAGAAACCCGACAAGCTGCCATGGCACGGAAGCTCCCACATGCCTACTTTGCGCTGCTTTCCCATCATGACCAAGCTGTTCCACCTAACCCGGAACCGCGCAGCCAGCCCCCAAAGCAAGCTCCTCTCAGGTCAGCAGGTGTCAAACCTCTTGCTTTTAATGGTTAGTAGCAAATGATGCCCTGCTTTGGCAAAGGGGGTGACAACAGAAACAACAGAAGAGAATTTGGACACAGGTTAACTATGCGTTTTCTCTTTTTCACTGTAGTAGTTGTTTTTGGCAGGGATTTTAGAGTGGGGCATTTTTCTCTGATTTATTCACTTAACTTCATTACTACTACAATAGAATTGCTATTAAATTGTAAACTTAATATTAAATTTAAATGTAAATTACTATTAAATTGTACTATTGAGACTTCCCTCTTCTGATATGGAATTCTACAATAACTTAGATAAGAGGATTGCAACAGGGTGAAACGCTGCTCCAGTGGGCTCTTCTCAGGGGAGCGCTAAAGCCTCTTGGAAGACTATGATTCAAAGGAGACATGAGATGATTTACAAGATCCAATTGACTAAGAAGAGCAGAGTACAAATAATTTAGATAACCAGCCACAGTTCTTAAGCGCTGATGGAAAACTCCCCAAAAACTCAAGGCAGCCATGACAGAGCTGTAGACCTTGAGACCAAAGCACAGGATGGTAAACTGTTGTACAGGCCCACATGGAGAACCAAGTCAGCAAGGCTTTACGTAGATCTGCATCTAAACACAGTGGTAATCCCAGTAATTCAGAAATATATGATGAGCTCTTCTAGCTGTTTCCACCACAGACAACACATAAAACAGAATTTAGTTTAAAAAAACATAGTAAAAATGTAAATATTGTACCGCATTGTGCTAAAGCACAATAAAAACACAGAGACCCAAAAAGGAAATATATAGCCTCTTCAGCTTCTCAAATACAGCGTGGAATTGAAGAGAAAGTTCTGTTCACTGAAAGGTATTCCTTTGCAACTAGGTTTCTTTTGAAGAACAGATGCTCACAAAAAATGGCAACATAGGTGTGTTTTAGAAGTTAATACAAAAGAATAAAGGCCTTCAGCAATGAGCAATTACCTCTTCTTAACTGTTGAAGTTATCCACATCAAAAAGCAAAGATATCAGAAAATCATAAGAAAAAAAAAATAATCAAGCTATCAACTACCCTTCCCAACTTTAAGCAAATTTAGCTACTTGGTGGCAAATAGTAAAGAGCCTCCTTGGGCGCTGTGAGCTCTGAGGGCTACTAATGCTTTGGGACTATGAGGTTTCTCAGCATGTCAAAAGAGTTGCCGTCTGGGTGCACAGACTCTACCCCCTTGCCTTCTTCATGAACTTGAAGGAATCCATAATCATCTATCCCGACGATCCATGCAATTGGGCCCTCCTCATTGTGGAGACGGACTTGTTTACCACTGCAAATAAAGAAAACCAGACAGTTAGGAATTAATTGGTGAACACTGCACAAATAATGAAAAATAGCCTAGAGGACTAATGTCTAGCAGAATATTTTTATTTCCCACTGCACTGGTTCTTTACAGAGAATGATTTTCAGCAGCATTTGCTACCTGCTTTAATTCTTTCTATGGAATTAACACAGTTGGAGTTAATCCAAACAGTCAACTTTTTAATAAAAGACTTGAGTACAGCAGCTTCATCATTAGCTAAACAAATCCTTCCCAATTCCCTTTGTTTTGAAATGATACACATAAAATACCTAGAAGCATTCTTTAACTCATGCTAGTCCATTGATTTTACCATGCACTATTTTTATTCTCCCTTAAAAAATTATCTCCGACTCGGGAGTGTATTTTAATTAAGTCACTAGTTTTAAAGGCATTCTAGTAGAGAATGACAAAATGTCAAGGAGTTCTTTCCAATTTTCTTAAAAGAAAGTTCAAGAAGAACATTATACCTACCCGTGTACCCAGTACTTGTAGTAACTGGGAAGAACTCCATTGGGCCCTTTCTCCTGAAAAATATCTATAAGCCTCTCCAGCACCATTACAGTTCTTGCAATAAGACAGTCTGCACTTAAAGCCTTCAGCTTTGTCCCCTGTTCCTTATTAAACTTTGTGATGAGATCATTGATGCATATGGTGGGGTTGCTGTTGTTCACATTAAATCCAAAGCCTGAAGAAGACAAACCAAAAGAAGAGGACACGATCTGAAAATATAAACACTTTATAACCACCAGAAAGTCAGTACTTTATTCAACTACTTGATACAATTATCTCTAAGGATGTTTCTGACAGCTGTTTTTCCTCAGTCTCTCACACCTTTAAATCCTCCTACCTGCATAGTTACAAATCACAGTCCAGATTTTAGTTTTTTCTTGCCCCTAAAATGCCTCCTCAAAATTGGACAAGCAAGTCCAGTGCAGTCCTTTCAACAACACACCACCCTATCAATGAGGCTCAGGAAGATGGTAAGTGGTAACTTGCACGTTGGTTACAATAACATCGAAGTGAGAAATTCTTTTACACCCTGGAAGCTGAGAGGTCATTAGCTAATTGAGAGTAAATCATTGATCATACTTTAAGACGGAGTTTTATCTTTCAGTCTGCAATTTAATTAAGGGAGAACTTTCTGTTTACCACAGTTAGCTGATCACATTTTCTGAAAATTAAGCCTTTTTACTCAGCTGATAAGCCTTGTTTGGCTTGCTCTGAAAAGCTCAGAAGATTTAAGTTCGCCATGTAAGGCTCCAGTTTGCTTAATCTATCTTGCCACAGCATATCCTTTAGAAGCCTCAAGACTCTCACTGAGATTTCTCCAGCTAGAGTAACGTTGGCAGAACGCCTTTCTTATTTAAATATGGCTCTTGGGGCCTTTTTTGCAGCCTGCTGAAACAGGCTTCGAGGGATGTAAAGAAATATATTGTATTACCTGTTTATTTTTTTCTCCTAATAATTTGGATTTTTCTTTGCTCAGACATTTGGGATAAAAACCCAGTCTGTCAATCAGGTTTAGACATGACACACCTCAACCTGCAAGAAGGTCCAGATGCACTGTTTTGTGAATTTGTTATTAATGAGACTATTCATATATGGAAGTAATTTGCATTAAATCTGAGAACAAGGATCTCTTCATTAAAAAGGAGTTTTTGACTTTTAGCTAGTCATAGAATGCATGCAAAGAAAGCCATAGGGATGTTGGCACCAGCACAGAGATCCTATGGAAATGAGGAGAAAAGCATTATCAGAAAGAGACAAAGGAAAATGAACTGGAAAAAAATATAATGTGATATACCAGCAAATCCCAACTCAGCTGGTTGCACTCAAATACGGTACAAGTGAAGAGAGAGTGACTGGCCATTAAACTGTGATTACTCTTCTGAAATACTTCTCAGAGCAGTAAAGCCATGTAGATGATCTTTGATTTTGATCATTACCCTCATATATGGAATACTATTCTTGACTGCCATGTGAACAGTAAGGTCCAGGAAAGGAATCTGCATGACTGTACAAAGGGGAGATCTGGCTTACCTTTCCTGTTGTGGAAGTTCGATCTCATTGCTACCACTAATACAAGAAGTTAGATGTCGTGAGTCACTCCTACTACTCTCAGTGACATACCTCACTGAAATGATGGAAAGGATCCATGGACTAGTATGTGGCAAGTAAGTTTTAATCTTTGAAGCTTCCAGCCAAAAGAAAGCTGATGAAAATATACATCTTTGTATATACCTCAGAGCTTTCACCACCAAGATAACTCCTACGGACATCAGAGAGAATGCATAAAGAAAGTTTCCATTTGAATTTGAATGTTTTGGTGTGCCAGGTAAGCAACAAAGCTCCAAAACAAATACGTAGCATACAAAAAGATATTTGATAAAATGAACTATTTTTGGAGCCATTTTTGCTTTTCTTGTGTTAACCAGAACAGGCTCTGGAAAAACATATGGAAGCAGTAAATGGTTGATGGGGCACAGAGAGACTCTTTTAAGTGTTCCATTCTGTACATGTAGATTATTTACAAAATGAGGATATAACAATTGAACAGAAAATTTAATGACTGGGCATGTTTCACAGAAGGAGGTGATGACTAATTCAACTGTTTTGCTTGTTCACACCTTAAAATTTATAGCACCTTGACAGAAATGATATCATGTCCACACTCTTTGCAAGATACTTTACTTATCTACCATGCTATATTCAAATATAAACCATATACTATTATCATCATCTTTAACCTTTTAGACTTGCAGAGGAATTTTCATTTAATTTTTCAGACATAGCACAGAAAATTATTTTTGAAAGCAGAACCTAGATCTCTGCTGGCAGGTTTCTGACCATGTCTGACAGATCTGTGCTGCTGGTGGTTAGGGGAAAAATTTTCCTTAACAAATACCAGGATGATTATCATACTTGAAATGACAAAAACATCTCAATATTTATTTGTGCAGCTAAATGTCTTCCCCCGTTACAGCACTGGGACTTGCTGGAAAATACACGTACAGTCTTTCTGAGGTTGGCTGTGCTACCTTTTTGGAACCAGCCTTCCAGGCAGACCATTCGTCTTCACAATGAACAAACAGATTGTCACTCTTTTCTCCCTGACCCAGCCTTCCCAACTACTTTGCAAATTTTACCTTTTGAGAGAACTAAAGGAAGGAATTAATTAGTCAAATCATTAATTCACTGCTGCTTCACTAGCAGTATTACAGCTTCTAGAAAAGTATCAACAGAAACAAGTTATGAATAAATTTTAAAAGGATGAAAGGAGAAATTAAAACATTACTATGTGCACGTAGCTCTTCTTCTGATTCAAAAGGCATGTTATTGAACTATTTGTCTTGTTGCAAAAAAAAAAAATAATTGAAAAAAAACCAGATACATTTTTCAGCATATTCCACTAGTTTTTCAATAGATCAAGGAGGACATCTTCCCTCTCTCGTGTAATGTTCCTTCTTTGAACTCCACTACACCAGCCCAGATGCTTGCATTTACATTTTTCTTGTCAAGCATATGGAATTATTAAGAAGAATGAAAACATTTACTTTTTGTGCTTCCTTTTGATTTAATACTGTGCTTTATTTCCTTATGCCTGCTGTCATTATTTGTTCTTGTCCTTATAATTTGAACTCAAAAAGACATTAATAACAAATTTATTCAACAAAAAACAGAATAGAAAAGCTTGAAAATAGATATTTACCAATAAGTACATGAAAAGTTGTTTCAATAAGTGTAGAGTTTACCAGAACTCCACCAAGCTTCATAAGATCACTGTAGTAAATATCATTTGGCCATTTTACTCGCAGATCAATCTCCTAAAGAAACAAAACCATATACATTTAGAAACACTTTACTCTCTGATACTGATACGATACATGGCTTATTCATCACCCCATATTCTATATTTTCTGTACCTCTTTGCCACACTGAATGTGATCCTGTCTCACTGCTCTTCATAATGAGAATCTATTTAAGCTCTCCATAAACATTACTAAAAAAGTCATAGTAACATGGTTACATGGTTTACTAAGGAGGTTGGCAGCTGTCAGAGAAAGGTGTCTATTAAAACAAAATAAAAATATGGCAGATAATAAAGGCTTAGAGTGATCAAAAGGGGACTAAAGATACTAGAGATTTTCAGTCGTAAAATCGCGAGGTTTTATAGAATTCATTTCCTTCGTTCACAAGTGCCTATTAAAGATTTAAAAGATCTATTCAAGAAAGATGCAAACTGTGGCAGCCACTGTGGCTCACTGCTGATAAACAATCAGAGTAAGCCCACAATAACATCAACACTCTATTCAAGGATCCTTGCAGAAACCAGACAAGGAGACAATGACATCTTGAATTTCAGAAAGGAAATTTAGCAGACAGGAGAAATTCCAGTTCACAACTATGTAAATACTTCAGTAATGTCCTAAATATATTCACGCTTTCGGCAGCTATGCTCAAGCAACACCATGGAGCTGGAAACACAAACTGTGCTGTGTGACACCGTTCCAGTGCAATAGAGAAGTTTTTGTTAAAACCACAGAACTGAACTGAACTTTGCACCGGCTACTTAAACACAAAAAGAAAGCAAATGTGCTTCCTGTAGTTTGAAAAACTGCATATGACTGTATCCCCAGAGGCAAATTATAGGAGGTGCTCCAGGACTACAAGAGTCGCATTCCCTCCTATTGTAGATTATGAAATCCCTTTACAGGATGTGTGAAAACTGCACCTGGGTCCATGTCTACTTTCCTGACAGATTTAAAGGCCAGAGAGGAGTCCATTACACATACATTGACAGGAAATACTACCTGATTTTGCTATCAAAGCATTCTACGAGAGAGTATCACCAATTCATATTCATTATGGAAAACAACTTGATTCTTCACACTGGGAAAGGATTTATAGGAGACTCTTGAGACTTCATTCGAAGTATGAGATAGTTAAACAGTACTATCAGCGTTAAGAGATTTTCCGAAGAGCTATTCAGTAGATCTTACTTAAGGAAAACATACACCTGGTAAGACACCAGACACTAGCTCTGCAACTGAAGTCACAGAAAGTATGAAAAACAACCAAGTCAGCTGGCTATTCTCATGATGTAAACTACACAGGAGAGACTTTGCCACAAAACAGAGTGACAAGGTACTGCACAACTATCTGTTTGTCAAAGAAATGATGGGCATCACAAAACATGCAGAGAATGGAGCACCTCCTTGTCATCACTTACTAGAGACAGATGTCTGCTCTTCTCAGACTCGGAAAGCAAAGAGCTCTCTTGATATAAAACCCATTTACATTTCCAGTACTAACATCTGACAGTAAAACTTCCAATTGAGCTGTGAGATTTTCTCCTTCAGGACCCAGAACAAAGGCCTCAGTTGCTGCGAGTTTAGCATGGTCAACATTTGTGACAACCCTAGAAATGATGCCTGACTGATAAACTGAGACATAGGTATTTCAGACTTTTGAATGGAAATCCTTATATGGACTTTGAGTATCGCAACTTACATTGAAACGTGTTAAAGTATTATTAAGATTCCAACATACACCCACAGAAGCATGGAAATTCAGATGAGAGAATGAAGCCTCGTCTATAGATCAGCCCACTGTTTGCAGCTGCTGCAGTTTGTATGGCGCAGATGTCCATCTGACATAAAGAAAGCCCTGCATTACCTAAGTCTAAAGGGGAAATTAAAGCATTGAGTTTCTGATAAATCTTTGAATTTCCTTGCTTTAAAGCATTTGAGTCCAGATCCTTAACACGGGTTTCAGTCATTGTCCAGGGTGGATGTACTGTCAGAGGTTCAGCAGCTTTGTCTTGGTCATAGCAAGCTATGTGTTGTACATGTACCCTGTACAGTACACGTATTATTGATACACTCTATTTTTACGTTAGTATTTAGTAATTCAGTCATCTTTTTCCTCTTGAATGGAATAAAATAAAAAACGCCACAGTACACCAGGGTAGGCATACAGAAGCAAAAACACCTCTATTCATAAATTAACTCCTTCCCCAGTCAGACTCATATTTTATAAAACTAACTCTTGTCCCTTCTATTTTAAATGGTTAAGTTATTCACTCTGGCCAAATATTTTATATTGCAAATTTTAGCCTGAAGCATTTTGTTTTTATAGTCAAGTTATGAAGCACTGAAGTTAGAAGGTTTTAATAGAAAGGCTGACAGACCTTAAACTACAGCAAAGCTACTGGGTGCCACTATAATAAAGTTCATGTGTAAATGTGTATAAGTCATTGATTTTCTGTAATATAGGAAACATATGCTTTACTTAACTACTTCTGTAAAATACCAAAGTTTTATAGTTAGCAAATATTAGGAAATGGTAACATTAAAAAGAAGATATATGAGGTGATGAAGAAGACTGGTTCTTCATTTTAATACTGATGACAGGACACTTGATTCCCTCTTGAGAGCAATACTCCTAAGTTCTTGCTTTAGAAATCAGTTTTCAACCTTAAACAAGGGTTGGAAAAATCCTTTAAAAGGGATAAAGTGGTCACTGAAACAGCACCAACAAAAAAAGCAGAAAAGGATTTGTCAGTTTTATTCATTTTTCCCTCCTCCCTCTTCCCCAACTCCTTCAAAATCAAAACAAATTAACTCAATTGTTAGACAAACAAAAATTGGCATTTTCTTTACTGCTGAAGTCTGAGCCTTAAGTTTCATAAGATTATGAGTGAAATGAGTGCAGTACACTTAATCAGCTCAATAAAAGACATTATTCATCATATGTATACTGGATTTCTTAAAACATAAATAACCAAGCATGTACGAAGGCTAAGTTTACCACTATATTAATGCTGAAGAACTGTATTATGCATTCAGTCATTCTATGCATAGGAGACATAGTTAAAATCTGAACTTAATGAAAATGGAAACAGGAATTTTGAGATAAATTAGAATGAGATACCTCATATCCTGGTATTGATCTAACCGACTCTACCACTGCCAAGGACACCAGGTGTTGAATAAAAGGAATTCTCTGGCCCAGGTTGGAATGTAGAGGAATGGTGATATGTAAAGTGGAGAGTGCACAGCCCACAGGACTGAGCCAAACATTTCCACCACGACCTGAGGAGGGAGAAAAAAAAAGGTTAACTTCAACTCAGGAAAAAATATTTATAAAAAAGACCACTTTGTTAATGTAGACAACTGCAAAAGAGAGATTCAATAGTATCCACCCAAGAATCTACCATAAGTCATGTAATGGAGTTTCCAAACTAATTTTGAGAGAAAAATGGTTAAGTGCAAAGTTTCTTCTTTAAAAAAACAGCAGGTTGTTTAATGTGCATGCTGCTACTCAGTTTCCTAGAATGTCCTAACTGACTTGCTTAAATTTTCCATATCTGGTAATATTCACATTTCAAAAAATCTTGCTTTGTTTAAGTGAAAAGTATTTGTGAAGATGTTCTGTGTGCATCTAGAAATCCACCCACATTGTGAATCAACTTGACACAAGCTAGATCTGTACCAATAGCCAGGTAACCATCTTCATGTAGATCTGTACTCAGAAGAGCTTATTAGGTTGGGCACTGTATTCTTCTAATAAAACAAATGTGGCTTTTAAATCATTGCTAGCTCCTCCCTGCGAAAGAGACAGAACTTGCTCAATATTTATCTGCAAAAGATTGTGAAAGCCCACATGACAGTTCAAGCAGGTCTTGCACACTCAAGAAACCTCTATCTCAGAGCAAGTCAAGACCCAGTTGTGTTCCAGCTAAGTCGAAAGGAGTTCTGATTTGGAAGTCTGACTTGTATTACACTAAATGCAGTGATGGCAGTTTCCATGACTGGAGAGACTTTTTGGCAGAAACTAGAAGACCACTAAATCATTTCTGCAAAAGCCACCAAACATCCTGAAAATGTTTACTTTGGTCTCTATGAACTTGGGGTTTGAGTTTGAATCCACAGTTCAAGCGGGAGAAGAGGACATGATTATTCTATAGATTATATTAGAAAAAATACTCACAATGTATCTTTAAGGCAGCTAAGTGACATTAAAATGACCTATTTCATATGTTTAGTACACATTTACTAGCATGAGAAGGAACTTTACTCACCTTTCCCTTGTGTTTGTCGAACAGCAATTGCTATTAAACCCATCTCCTCAGGCAACTCCAACATTAACCTGCCAATTAGGAAAAAAACAAAAACCCACGCTTATCAGCTGGAACACTAAGCTACATTCACGAAAATCTAGGCTTAAATATCAGGTAATATTTTACCCTAACATTGCACTACCATTTCTTTGCTTTCAGTTAACATTTATTCTTGACCAAAAAGCAATAGGATATTAAAAAAAGATTAACTGAAAAATGATCATGTAAAAGATTACTATATCTACTACGCTGGAAAAAGATATAGCCATAGTTAATTTAAGGTGCCTTCTGATAACATACGTTTTGTATTTCTTCATGTTTTCTTAAAGTGCTTATTTTTAGTGTGTCACTATCTTCAGTAAGTGACAACTAGCAATTCTAGACATTTGTTTCTACTTACAGCAGATTTTTGTTCATACTACAGAATATAAGAGCAGCAGTTTCTGATTATTTAGAAAACCAATATGGTGGCAATAAAGCAGTTTAAAAGATACACTATCCCCTGAGAACTAATTATGATTTAACTACAGTAAATAAATCTACACCTTCTGAGAACTCTAGAGAACACTGGCTTATTTTAGGCTTGTGTTCTGCTTTTAAAATAGTTTCACTTAAAAGAATACTAACTTTCCTCTGGGGATAAGTAGAAAGTGCACTTTAACACCACCAAATGAGTCAATGCTGGACTTAAAAAAGAAGAAAAAACCCTACTGTGAGAACTTCGTTCAAGCCACTTTAAAACAGATCTGAACTGTACTATGATCCTCCTCCATTTCACATTTTCAGGAAGAGTTATTTAACAGATAAAACAGATATTCAAGATGTTGCCAGCAAGGTAAACCCAGAAAGTGATTTATAGCCTACAAACCTACTTTGAATACGGGCACAAACATCACGCTGTTCATTCATATAAAAGCGATCTTGTCTTGGAGATAAGTGCAGTCCAAATCAGCAAAAGGTACCATTCAAAATTATTTGCCCTGAATTTCAGATAAGTAAGAAAGGCGTTTCAAATTCTGCAATCAAGTGAGTATCCACGGGAAGCAGGGACCAGCTGCAAGCAGAATTGTCCCCCAGCCACCCACAGACATACGTCTTTAGGCTGGCGACAAGCTAGGGAACTATGTGTTCCTTGTGCTTTGCAGGTTGAAAAGCAGGGCTTCAGTAACTCTTGAGACTGTATCAGTAGCAAGAAACATGAAGGATCCCCAAGGTTTCTATCTTTCAAACGGCTGACTTGTTTTCAGAATGATCAAAATGGGAGGTCATTGAAGGGCTCAAGCAAAGTCTGGACCACAAATGCTTTCGCTAATTAAAAATACTTGAACTCAAACTGACAGAAGCCGTAACAGGCTGCACAATGTTTTCCCACCTTACTCCTCAATCAGAGAGATGTTGTCAAAGAGTAATAGCCAGAAGATATCTTTGCCAGTCCCCTTCCAGTTCACGTGAAATACAGCTTGATAATTCCTTCCTTTGGAACCTATGGATTACATACTGGGACCAGGCTCATCTATCTACTAGCAAACTTCAACATTAAAAGCTTGAGTCTTCTTATATAGGGACCTAGGCGAAAAGCCTGCATAGTTTTTTACGTCTGTGAGGCTTCAGTCCTGTCTTCTGGAAACAGTGTGATTTCAGTTACAACACCAAGTTCATGGTTTTGCAACATGAAAATCTAATTTAAATTTGGAAGCACAGTTAGGAAGAGATTACAGGTTTTGTCAAAATACATCGATTGCTGTTACTTCTCCATTCACATATTTGGTTTTAAATAGAAAAAAAAAAAGTCACTTGCTGCCATGATGGAAGGAAAATAATCAGAACAAGGGGAAAAGTTAATTATGAATCTAAAACACAGACTTCTAGAACAAAGAGATATGATTAACAGAATGTGTATGAATGTAGCTATTAGAGGCTTGGCAGCAGGTAACAACATATTAAATGCAGAGACCGAGTTTGTACTTTTAAGGGCCATGAAGAAATTCTTTAACAGACACAACATGGGGAAGTTGTTAATACTCAGACTGATACAGCAAGAGACAGATAGATTTATTTTTACTACTTCCTGAGATTGTGCTGGAATTACCATGAAGCTTATGATAATAAAAAGCTCTATACAACTCCCCCCCCCCGCCAAACTTCAGAGCTTTGTAAATTCTGTGTGCTTGTTAGGTTTTTTCTGGGAGAAACAACTTACATTTTCCTTCCCAGAAAGAGTAACCATACGTGCGCTTTTTTACATATTGACTTCCTTTCTTTTCTTTCAACTTAATCAGTTGCAGATTTAACAATTTCATTTTTCTGCAGAGGAACTTAATCAGAGTGCTCACCACATTTTCCCCCCAAAATTTTTGCCTTCAAGAAACTCTCTGTTCTTCTTTGTGCTCTGTAACTACCTTGATCTACATATTAAGTCAAAAGACCACACTGAGATACAAGAGTAGGGAAACATGAAACATTTGAAGACGAATTTACCCATCAGGAAGAATATCAGATGGCATATATATGGCCATAGAAGATGATACTAGAATTTAATGCAAATTTTTCTTTTCTGCTTTGAACATTTTTGTGGTATTTTCCAAAACGTGAGCAAGGCACTTTTAGCATTTAAGAATATTAAACCAGTTGAAATATTAAGAGAGAGACTCTAGCAGAATTTTTTATACAAATGCCCTCCTCCCACCCTGTAGCACATACTATGAGTGCTGTCAAAAATAATAAACAATATTTAATTGTTTTCTAGAAATTTCAAGTCTAAGGAGTACTCTCTCTTCATGGTTAGTCAACACAATGATTTTTCTTCCTATATGAATGTAAAATGGGAATTGAAACCACAAAAAATATGTTTGAATAATGTTAACGGCCTGACAACTATAAATTTCATTGATGTTGTGGGTTTAAGGTTGAAACTCTCATTAATGCATCCTGCTGTGTTACAGTATTGCAGAGGTATTACAACAGGCAGCATTACATTCCAGATGTTAAAATGCCCGGGCACAAAAAGGTAACTTATGAACAGATTTCCCCCTTTAAGTTCCTTTTCTGAAAAATCTCACTCTCAAATAACTTGTTTATACAGTATTATAAAAGCAACATTAAAAAAACCCCTTTCCATTTTTAGTCAAATGGAAACAAACATGCCTTCTGACCAGTTTCTTGTATTATTTTGGACAAAAAGGTGCCCTGAACACTTGCTTTACTATTTTACATCCACTGTTTCTGTCCCATTATGATTTGAAAATGAGCAGTGTGCCTACTAATATTTTTCTTAAACTCTCCTCCATTGCTCTCCATCTCCTTTTCATAGTCCTCAACTGCATGACACTGTGTTTGATTCCAAGCTCTGTGTGCTGAATAGCCTGCCAGAGGGTGTGTTGGCCAAGAATAGGTAACTCTTGAGTCCACGATGCAGACTTCTTGGTGGCAACACTAAACTGGGTCTCTCCCTCCTGCCTGGAAGCTTGTTTTCATGAGAGCATGAATACCTGAAGGAGCTCAAAGATATGTAGGTCTTCTGTAAAACAGGCAGTAGACTGACTGAGATCTGGTGGTCCACAAACAGAGGAGAAGACACCAAGAATGACATCACAGTGGGAATTTGTTACAGACCACCTAATCAGGAGGAGGAAGTGGAAAAAGCGTTTTTGAGCAATTGGAGGACATCTGCAGATCACATCCTGACTGGGACTCCCATCTTCCAATATATGCTAAAAGGCAAACAAAGTGGGAATGCAAGCAATCCAGCTGACTTGTGGGGGTTGCTAGGGTCAAGCTCTTAACAGAAATTATTAGATCATCAACTGGAGTGATAGACTCACTCTGATGCAAAAAAGGGAGAGCTGATTGGGGAAGTGGCAATCTGTGGCAGCTTTGGCCACAGCAAATATGAATTAATGCTGTTCAAGATCCTGAGAGGAATAAGGAAGGCAAGTAACAGAGTACAATGCCTGGATTTCATGAGAGCAGGATTTGGTTTTTTCAGGGACCTGATAAATGGGAACTTAGGAGAGGCAGCTCTGAAGGGCAAGGGAACTCAACAGACCTGGTCTTTAAAGACAACTTCCCACAGACAAAATAACAGTCCAGCACAATACTGAGGAAAAGAAGTAGGTGAACAGGGAGTCTAGTTTGGCTAAAAAAGGAATTCATGACTGTAAAAAGAATGCACAAAAGAGATGGAAGCAAGGAGAAATGCTACAAAGGAGAAATGCAGAAACATTGCCCAGACAAGCAAGGATGACGTCAGGAAAGCTGAAGATCAACTATATTAGAGATTGGTAAAAAACCTGGGCACAGAAACTTCTACTGCTACATGATAAGAATAGATAAGGAAAATGTGGGCTTGCAGCTGGCCGAGGGAAAAGCACAGAGAAAAGCTGAGTTATTCAATGCATTCTTTGTCCCAGTCTTCACTAACAAGGTGTCCCAGGCCTTTACACATACAGACAGGGTTCAAGGAGAAGAGGAAATAGCAACAGTAGAAAAGGATTGATTTCATAAACCTCTTGAGAAATCTTGACTCATACAAGTCCACAAGAGCAGATGAGATGTATCTGAGAGTGCTGAGGGAGTTGGCCAATGGCACATCAAGGCTGTTTTCTGTCATCATGGCCACAGAGATCAGGGGAAGTCCCAGATGAATGGAGAAGGGCAAATGTTGCAACCACCCTAAAGATGGTCTTTCACAGCACCCTTGTATCCAAGTTTGGCCTCTGATCTAGACGGATGCACTACCAGATGAGCAAAAAGTATCTGCATTCTGGGATTGAAAAGTAATGGGTTGTACTCTACCTGCAGGCTGGATACAACTGCAGTTCCTCGGGATTATCCTGAGACCTATCCTATTTAATATCTTAGTATCTTTACAAATGACCTGTAGGAGGAAATGGCATGCACATTAACCAAGCATGCAAATAACATTGAACTATGATGAAAACTGGCAGATGAGAAGCTCAACATGCACCAGCAATGCGCACTGGCAGCCCAGAAAGCCAACCGCACCCTGGGCTGCATCAAAAGAAGTGTGGCCAACAGGTCGAGGGAGGTGATTCTGCCCTTCTACTCTGCTTTCGTGAGACCCCACCAGGAATACTGTGTCCAGCTTTGGAGTCCTCAACATAGAAAGGACATGGACCTGTTGGAACGGGTCCAGCGAAGGGCCACAAAAATGATCAGAGGGCTGGAGCACCTCTCCTGTGAAGACAAGTTGAGAGAGTTGGGGTTGTCCAGCCTGGAGAAGAGAAAGCTCCAGGGAAACCTTATAATGGTGTTCCAGTACCTGAAGGGGGCCTACAGCAGAGATGGGGAGGAACTCTTTATCAGGGAGTAGAGTTATAGGACAAGGGGTAACGGTCTTAAAATGAAAGGGGAGATTTAGATTGGATACTAGAAAGAAATTCTTTACTGTAAGGGTGGTGAGACACTGGAACAGGTTGCCCAGAGAAGTTGTGGATGCCCCATCCCTGGAAGTGTTCAAGACCAGGCTGGAGAGGGCTTTGAGGAAGCTGGTCTAGTGGGAGGTGTCCCTGCCCATGGCAGGGATGATCTTTAAGGTTCCTTCCAACTCTAACCATTCTATGATTCTATGATTCTATAACTAAACATTGGAATGGGATGCCCAGAGAGGCTGTGGAGTATTTCTGTTCTTGGAGGTTTCCAAGATCTGACTGGAAAAAACCCTGAGCAAGCTAGTCTAAACTCAACTCATTGTTCACCCTGCTTAAAAGGAGGAGGTTGGACTACAGACCTTCAGGGATCCCTTCCAATCTGAATGACTCTTTGACTCCAGGAAATGTACAGAAACTTGGTATCTCTGGTGTTTCTAGCTGTCCTTTAAGTTTGGCTGAAATCAGTCAGAAAGTAGCCATCAGTTACTAATTACTAAATTAGCAATTTAGCCCAATGGCTATTCACTGGAATCTCCAATCCCATGTAGGATCCTAGATTAAAGTCTTTTTCATACTCCCTTACTAGCCAAAATATTTAATTTTCTCCATCTTCCACTTTCCATGCAGTATTTTATACATGACCAGGTGCAACATGCAGGTTCCCAAAAGATTGACTGCCACAGTTATGACAGGTAGAAGAACACGTAAACTGTTAATCCTACTGAGGCTTATTTAAATGATAGGAATCTCACTGCTCTGTACTGTTATAACTTTGCCTATATCCAGCAGGCAAAATATGTGCCAGAATACACTATTACATGAATGCACTCTTCTGTTCTATTGCAAAAATTCATAGCTACGTTCACTTTATAGTGGGTTTCCCTATAGCAATGTTAGTACAGAAAGGACCATTTAGTGTCAAATTCTCTTTGAACTCCTTAGATACAGTAAAGTCCTACATCAGTGAGAAAAAGCGTTAAGGGATTACAATGTCCCAGACTTGTGGAAAACTAAAAAAGTACTGGAACCTTGGACTGCTAGTTTCTTGTACCTTACTTCAGTAAATACTACAAAAAGAAGATTGTCCTATACTAGTCATGACAATTTAAGCAAGGAATAATCTATTGATACTATGAATGACATAAGTTAGCAACTTATATATACTTTGGCTAGTTGGTTATTCTTTGAGGGCACTAATAGCTAATAGTTTCAAAAAAATTAAAATACATAGAAAGACTGTAAGTAGAGCAAAGTCATGCGAGTTATTTTTCAGCTGGATCAATGCTCTAATCTGGCTCACCATAAATGAACACTGCTGTTGGCAAAACGGAAGCAACAGTAAAAGAGGCCAGTAGACAGAAGGGAAGACCAAACCACCTCTTTCTTACCACCCATGTACTTATGCTTGATTTAAATTACCGCATTATGGCCTCAGAATAGTGCACGCTTTGCTTGTGGAATTGCTTTGAGAATCAGGCCTGCTGAACAGGCAGGGTAAAACTCTACCATTAAATGCTCATTTTTTCTGCTCACTGCATTTTTCAGCTGGTAATTTTCTTGTCTCTATATTTTTATACCAGATATTTTATAATTAGTCCTTTGTATATGTTTATAGGCTTTTCCTCTTAAAAAAAGAAAAAGAGAATTTTAAAACACGGTACCATACAGCCAAAGGTGTCAGGAAACATACTCAAATAAGAAAGGACTCCAAAAAATTGGTTTGCCAACAAAATGCCAGTAAAATTTGAAACCTGGGTTCAGACACACTGGTAATGTTCCAAAACTGAAAACTTAAAGAACTTTATTCAGTAAATCAGCTTCTCTGTGAATATCATCAAGACCACAAAGTTACAGTAAAGGAGGGAGTTTCTAAAGGAGATGTGAGGAGAGTTTAGGAGTTTAAGTTGTTTCAATTTTCAGTTTGAAAAGCAAAAACCCATACTGTTTTGAACAATTTGTTTAATTTTTTTTCTACAATAAGTAATCTTTTCAATTCATGACTTTCCTTTATTTGAATAAGCTACCTGAAGCATACTGAAAAAGTTAACACAGGACAAATGGAAATGAAACAGATTTCACTAATAAAATGAACTCTAGTGCCAAGATTTAAGAAACGGAATAGTTACAGGAATGCAGTGAAACATATTTATCATAACATGTTAAGAATAGAATCTTCAGAGTGGAATAAAAAGTCATAAACATATTGATCAAAACCAGATCTAAACACTCTTGTCCAAAGTAAAGCATGGTACGGATGCTATAAAAAAATTTAAAAGATACAGACCAATGCAGCCTGTAGTGACGTCACTTTTAACAGCAATTTCATCACATTTCATTAGGTAAGAGTGTAGAAGTTTGGTCACTGTCTGAGAGAAAGTAACCTCATACAGTATGGCAAGAAACAACAGCATTTCAGTAAGGCAGCAAATGTATTTTAAATCAGCATTGGATTCACTAACTTATAGCGTGAGGCATCACAAGCATTAGGATCTCAAAAGTAATCCATCGTGATTCTGAATTCATAAAATACAACGTAAAGTCACCTCTCAGATAAAACAGCAAACCGAGAACTTTTTGCATACATAGTGATTTTAACTTGATATTCTGGCCAATTTCTAGTCTGGGGTAATTACATTTCCTTACAAAAATTTCTCTGCAATTTACTAAGACAGCACTTCATTTCCTGTCTTAAATCATACAGGGTGTTAAATAGTTGCCACGTTTTACCAGAGAAGTGATGAAGTTATTCCCAAGTAGCCACTCAAACAGTTAGGGTTAATGTTGAACAAAAGACACTGGACATATCGTGTAAATTAAAGTGAGCATGAAAAAGAACTCTATGTGAGCAGGAACTAGCTGCCCTCCCCAGATCCTTCACAGTGGTTTCCATTGCAAACTGGGAAAAATTAAAGCACTTCAACAAAAAACCATTCATTCCTTGCTAAGTCACTGTAGAAGACCTAAAAAATTAGCAGTAACACTTATTTTCCTCAGATTAATAACTTTTTCTTTATCCTTTTACTATTGAAAAGTTTCAAACCCAATCATACTTAAAATCATAGAAGTAATTTATAATTAAAAGAACACTCTAAAAGCCCTTGAATTTTCCTCTATGATTTGCTTTTGTTTCTTTTCTTTTATGCCTCCAACATATATTGTGCTCCAAATTTAGGCCCTGCTGGTTTATGATAATAATAATAATGTGGTTGTGGCTATAAACCTAAGGATGTAGTAAGTTTCTAGTCTTCCTAATCCAATGCTAACTGAAAAATAATTTTATTTTTTCTCCTCTTTCTAAAGGTAAACTCAATAGTTTTCCTACATAAAAACAAGAGGTAGCATATTTTTACATTATTTGACATTTCTTGTGGTCTACAGGATTTACCTTTGGGGCACCTTTTGGTTAGTTTAACATTCTCTCTGAAAAATACTTTCAATGTGAAAAACAATTAACTGAAATTTCACACAAATTTCTTTGTTACCACTGTTTTCCTTGTCCAAAGTTTCTGGGTCTGAATTTTAAAATTTCCATGTGCCCCTCTCACCATGTAATTTAAAAATACACACAGAACACTTTCTAAGTTCTAAAAGCTAGTTCATGTTCTTATTTCTATAACATGGACTGCACTGCACAATGTATGTGACAAGCACTGTCATGAAGCTGGTAATTTGACACATTACTTGGCATTAAATCAAATCTTCATAATTTTGCCCAGGTGTTACAACTATTAATAAAACAACTATAGCTTTATAAACTGGCAGGTAAAGCACAATTATTTTACTTGTGTGTATTTTTTTCCATTAAGCACTTTGAAATACAAAATGTTTAAAAAAAAATATTACTAACGTTTTTCTGTGTAAAAGCAATCAAAAGCATTGTATTCCTTTTACGTCAATAAGCCCAGAACCTAATTGCAAAACTCCCACAGACAAAAATGTCAGGTTTTTTCACTCTCTTTATTAAAAAAATCTAGGTGTGTAGCATCTAGAAATTTCTCAAGTATAATGTAAGAAATCAATGCAAAAGGAAAACCTGAATGCAAACCTGGGGAAAAAAGGTATTTTTTTGTTTAAAGAAAAAGTGTTCCAGCAAGAACCATTTTTACATAAATTCTTAGAAAATAGCAATTTAGCCCTAAAATTTTAGTTATAATTTGAAACACTTCCTTTAGCAAAAAGAAGTTTTGAACATTATTTTTTAAAAGGCATTATTAGACCTGATCAGATGTTTTCTATACACATAATTTTTCATGGAAAATACAGATTCAAAAAAGCCACTGTTCTCTAAGAAACGAAGGAACTAATTTGTCTGACACAATGTCATTCTTCCTTTAAAACACTTAACACAGTTTTAGGGTACTTTCAGCCTAGTAAAACACTTAAGTTGCTTCAAATATATGGAAATGCTAAAGTTTTGAATGATTTAAAATTTGAAATTTATATACCCATGGTATCACAACCAGGCTTTCACATGTCTCAGTTTCCCCCTGAAGCCTCAGGAGCTACATTTGCCATCCAACTTTTGGTTCCTCTTTGTTAAGCCATACGATGCTTCACAGGGGATGCACTTTTGGATGAGGAGTCTGGCCTACCAGCCAGAGTACCAACATGGGCTATCCTAACTAGAACCTTCACAAGGCATAAAAGTCCTACACGCATTTCTAATTCATTGTTGAGCTGACTTGAAACGAAGCATTGAGCTGGGTTATAAATCGTGAACATTACACTTCAACAACCCTAAATAGAATTTTCCTGCGACTCCTTGTTCCTTGTGTGAAAAAAGGACTGATGATACTTCAGTCTTTTTCTGACTTCAAGTTACAAATCATGTTAGAGATGGTAATCCAGAAAAATTATTGCCTTTTTTTTTTTTATGGTGAATAAAAAAAAAAGGCAATAAACACAATAGCTGAACTCAGTTGGCTCTGTATTCATGCATCTAATAATTAAAACACAAAAAATGCTCTCATCAAGTACCGGAGTCTTATACTAGCTGCTCCCTTCACAGTGCCAATAGAAACCACAAGATTTCTAAATTCAGTATTAAAGCATACAGCACTTTTCTCATGCAAGAGCCAACATCCAAAAACATACAAATAAAGAACAGAAAAGTTCTGTTTCCAAATATGTTGTGAAATATTTTTAAAACCCCTAGTATTAGACTGTGCCAACTTGAAGGCAGACTCCAATAGTTAATTTCATGGGTGATTAAGAATGGATTTCAAAATAAGGAAGTTACTTTATGCTGGCCACAGCATCCTCTGTAGACTCCAGAAACAGTCATCATAATGTAGACTTCAACCAGAGCTCAACACAAAGTGTAGCTGATATTTAAATCCTAAAACAGTGGATTCTCTTTGTCGGTTAGGAGAAAACCTAAGGGTGACCACGTAGCCTCATTACTTCATATTCTTCAAATGCAAGAAAAGCAGTAACTTCCTAATTCTGTGAAGTTCAAAGGAATGCCCAGTTTGAGACAATAAAATATGCACAAATACCTGCTACCATGAGAGGTGGATGAATGGGAAAGCCCTGATCCAGAGAGAGCTGACATCCAAGTAAGGAAGGCTGCACAACCATCCTGGATCATGTATCCGGATAATGCCTGCTACTTAAGCAGCAATTGCTAGGGGACAAGAAACCATACAGGTCCCCAGGTAAGCCCATACTCGGATTTTGGCATCTTGCCAATTTTCTGAGCAATAACCACTGACATTTGCACATAGTGGATGATGGAGTCTGAATACACCAAATACTGTCAAACTAAAAATGCCTTTCATTCTCGCATTACCTTAGTAAACGCAGGAATTACTTGCAAATACTGACAAATGTAACATGTCAAATTCTAACTGCAGTATTTCAACCTTCTTGTATGAAAATCAAAGAAAAGTGCAGGATGGCTCACACCCTGCCATTCCTCCTTCTCCCCTATCTCTGCTGCAGAGTTACTCTGTTGTAGTATCTCAACAGCTGGGATCTGGTCACAGGTCTCATTGTCCATTAGTAGTTCTCAGGTGGATGTGTTTGATGACATGCCATTCTTGCATTTGTTTGTTAGATATGTAATCAGTACTCATAGAGTAATACTTGAAATGTGCCATAAATAATTTCTGACCCTCCAGATAGACCTCTGGGTCCCCCTTCACCTAATTTTCTGTGCATTCTTTAGCCATAAAGTGAAAGCAAAATACAGGCCATAGAAAAGAAACTTTCTCATTCAGCTTTACTGATACATTTCTACAAAACAGGTGTTCAGTAGACCCTGACACTTGAATTGAGTTTTACTAAAGCTTAGTCAGATGTGAAGCCTTAGCAGAGGTGTTCTGGGCTAGTAAGTGAATGAGCAGAACCAGTCGGATCACAGGCAATAGAAGCAAGCATCAAAGAGAAAGAGGAAGACTTGGAGGATTAGTTATACAATACTATGACTCTTAGCAATACTTAACACTAAGCAAGCCGAAACTGAGAGACAGACATGGTGGTATTTTCTTTTAGATGGAACAGTAAGGATTTATCCAAGGCTAGGGTGGTCGGTAGTAAATAATTCCTTTGGCCCTGGACTGGGAAGGATGTCTTAAATGGGAAGCATCAACACTGACATATATATGGTACTATGCAAAAATGCTCAGAAATAGAAAAGAATAAAATGAATGCATATGTGGAAGAAAAAAAGTCAGTAGTTAGCACATTTGTGCAAAGTAAAAATCCACTCCACCAGCAGAAGGCTATCTCCCAGTAACCAGCTTTGTAATCATGAGCCACAGCTGCATGGAAGCAAGCTGAAATCCCACTCTAACAACAGGTTAATGCTGACAGCTACAGTGTAAGCGTAAGATACAATTTGACACACAGCCACAGAGGGTTAAAAGGAAACACAAGTGATATCTAAGTCCTCCCTTCCTCTTTCATGTTTGGTAAAGTTTTCTGTAGACTATTCATAGAAAAACTTGTAACCATGGAGAAACTACAGCTTCCTTTTGCAAACTACCTTTCTTTATTAATTTTAAAGGAAAAACTACTGCATCGGCATTTCTGCATTAAAACGTTGTCCCACGGACAACGTGTATCCATGGAGAAACGCGTATTCATTTTGTTCCCGTAAGGGACCATTGACTTGAGTACAGGTTTCTTTACACCAGTGTTGTCTTCATTTGATGAAAGAAACATAGTTCTTTTATATCCCACTCTCCCCATCTAAGGAGTCATGTTTCCTATACCTTGAACTATCCCCTTTTCTCTGCTTTGTACTGTGCCCAGCAAATCCACACCTTTTGAAGCCTGGTGCTGAAAATTGGACCAATAACTCCAGTTAAGCACTCCCAGTGTTGAGTAGAACTGGAAGGATTACTCGTTACATTTTACGTGTAGCACATTTTTAAGCACTTTTGTATGAATTTCAATCTCAGTTCTCACCTCCTTTGTTACAACAGTAAGACTTTTTTCTAACCTGTATTCAATTCTTGACTCAAACTGCCAGAACCTCTCACAAAAACTGATATCCAATCACCCTATCTTCATTTAATAATTTGCATCTGATTATTACTGTATGTCACACACGTAAAAAGCTGAATCCTAATTATTTCAGGCCATTCTTTGATTCTTTGAAATTGTTTAGAGTTTGAAACCTACCTTCCTACAACCTTATAGCTCCTCCCTTAAGACTTTAGTTTTTAAAATGCACACCCACAATTTGGTCATAGAAATTATATCAGATATTTTATCTGCATTGGCAGATATGAGGCTGCTGAGGTTAGAAGCCTCAGCTGTCTGACCTAGTAAGTGAATCAGCAGAACCACCAGAGCTGCAAATATGAACATTGCTCAAGTGAAATCAGAACAACACAAGGAATCTGCTCAAAGACATCTGATAATGAAAATATGATCCATGATGCTGAAGCTCCAAGCAGGGAGATCAATAATTGTAATCTTCAACAACCCTCTAGATGCCCCTCACTTTGCACAAAGCAGATTACACGCAACCATGACCAAGAAAAGAACAACTACAAATAGAGTAGAAATGGAAACAAGCAAGTCACTTAAATGGGTCTTTGCACAAGAGTTAAAACATCAGCCTTAGCTGTAGCACCTTAAATTCCTTTATTGCAAGAAAAAGTAAAAAGTAATTGCATAACTGGTATATTGGCCCAGAGAAAGAGATTTTTGGGAACTTCTTTTCACTCTGATGCTAATGGTAAATATCCTATTCCTAGGCAAAGCATTTGGATTTTTTGAAAAGTCAGAGCTCTTTCCCAAACCCAAGAAGCTCTAATGCAACAGGCAACTCTATTCTGCAAACAATCATGGATTTTGGATAGAACAAAATTCAACAGCTCATAATCTGCTGTAAGACTTGGAAGATCTTTGGCAGTGCACACTCCACATAGGTCTTAGTTTTAAGAAGGGTGCTTAAAAACTTTGGCTGCGATACTAATGAGTTAAGCACCTAAAAGGACAAAGATTGCTGAAGAAAAAATGATCACCTTTTTCTGTCTCCACTAACAGAATTTTAACAAGAAACTCTTCACAGAATTAATAAAGTTGCAGTTGTAAATGTCAAGTGTTTGCTGCTGCCTGTCCCCACTTTTCACAATATATTTAGTGTTGAGTATAACTGAGAAAGAATAAGGTGAGTAAATACTCTTCCTTTCAGGTGTTTTTTTTAAGAAGTGGCTTTTTCAAAAATTACTCCATAAATAATTTTGACTTTTCAACCATGGACATAAGACTACCGTAACAGAATAATATATTCCTATCCATCCAGAAAAAATCTGTAAAATTCACCTTCCTATCACACTTGTTTTCTTTTATGGGATAACTTCTTTATTGCAGCAAATATAAGCTGCTTGTGTTCAACTTATGAGACCCTTTTCACTACCATTCAATCTAACATCCCATAGTCATCCTGTCCCTGTAGGTCATTTTGTCATTCACAATGTGTAAGTTCTGGGTCAGGAACCATCTTTTTAGTGTTTGTATAACTTCTAGCATCTAAGCCATCGCTAGAGTGGCTCAAATCATTCAACAAGAAAAAATCAAATGGCACTGGAGTTTACATACTGTATGTTGAAAACGCCAAGTACAGGTAAAATACAAGGCTCAGACAGCGATGGCATATCTTTCATCTTTGCAGTCCATCTACCATGGGGAAATTATTCTTTCTCACACACAAAATTCCCACTAGTATCATAAGAACAGATAGAAAGAAGTGACTTGTGAGACCAGCAAATGAATTGACTATCACCCAACATATGGGTTCTTACAAAGAATATGTCCAGATCACAAACACATAGGATTTCTGGAATTCTAGGGGCATTTCCCATGTATAGAGACTAAACCATTTCAGGTATCGAGTTGCAGAAGCATTACATTAATTCCACGGCTATACATCAGAACGTAAGCAGAGCCTGAAGTTTACTAACAGGCAAGATATATGCTAAGTGCTCAACTTGGGCAGAATACTTTTACACATCAGATACTCTTATGCAGCAAAAAATGGAACATTCATTCCAAAATCAAATGCAGACATGATCAAATAGACCTCTGTCAATACACAGGCCATAACCTAATTCTCTGGTGCGTTTTTTTGTTCTACAGATCCTCAAAGCTAAGATATGCAGTGATGCAAGCCAAATACAACAAAAGGAGCACAACTCTCAAACTGAAAGTATGAGGCATGTGCTTACAGTGTGATACTACCTGGAAACTCTCAGTGGTTTAGCAACAACAAAAGATGAAAAGTTGTTTTTTTTTAATAAATCAAAATCTTTGCATCTAACGCAGCAACAGAATGGTTGGGATATTACCAAGTTATGTTTGCTTATTGTCTATTGGTGTATTTTAAAATAAATTATGGATAAGACTATCAATTTTTAAAAGCTAATATAAAATCTTTTTCATAGCAAAAAAATTCTTCCTGAAGTTACATAAAGTGATAAAACTTATATTAACTATTCCAATATCAGATAAAGCAAGGTGGCTTCCAAAATCATTAAATGCATTGTCAAGTTCTCAGTTTTAAATGCTTTTTTCAAACCCTACTGTGCAAAAAAATTTCTTGGACATTCACATAAAACACATCTCTGATTATTTATCACACTCCATCCTTTCTCTGACATGAACATTTATTTTTGTTACTGAAGAGTTCCTAAAACTGAATTTCCTTGCATTAATTAGCTTTTAGGATACTTCCACAAAGAAAAGATAACTGAATTTTAGAAAGGAGATCATAGATTATAATATGTGACAGCAGAAGAACACTTTATTTATCTGTCCATTAAGCAAAACTCACTAAAACTTAAGCAGTTCTTTCCATGTGGAAGACGCTGTGAGGAGTAAATCCAAACAATGCCTGTAATATCCTATAGGTGTACATAAACATAGAAAAATTAACTCATTCTAACAACTGAAAAAAAAATGTTTGCAGTCAAATTGAGTTACTCCCTTAGCCCCTCTTTTGTTGCCAGTGCACATGCACATCAGTAAGGCCTTTTCTAGTGAAAAGTTTTGGATAATCCAATTAAACAGCATTCACTGTAAATTGAAGAACCTGAAAGAAATAAAAAATAATTATATATGTGCCTTCCCATATGAATGCAAAATTATTTGCATGGCTGATTAACATCTCTAGACTATATTTTGATGGTTTTGGTCGTCTTGCAACTCAGTGAAAACATTATCTGCAAGGCGGTTTGCCATGAGGCCTCATGAAATGCAGCTGTTCACATGGCTGCCTCTTTCCCAGACAAACTGGGATTAAGTTTCTATTGCCACAAAAGCTCTGCAGTGCTGACAAACATTCTTCTACTCCAGTGCTAGGGCTGTGTATTGGGCTATCGTATGAGGATGGCATGAGCATGGCAGAGTTCAGTTTAGACATCACTTACATAATCAAAGAAAATAATAATATTATTACCATCATCATCACAGAAAAGAAATAAGAAGCTGAATAGGATAAACTATCAGTATCAGTCCGTACTTTACAAGAAAAAACTTTATGGCACTCAAAGTGGGGAGGAAATAACACTGAAATTTTGATCAAAGTCCTCTTCTTCTAGTAGTTTTGAATATTCAAGATCGCATGCAGGGAATGGTTAAAACTTTGGTTTCAATCTGTTATTATTACATAAAATCAATTTGATTTGTCTAGACTGTCACTACTTGCTATTCAATCCTACTTTGACACTGTGGGATCTTCCCATAAACAATTTTTCATGTATGCCTTTGTAGGATCCAAAGAAAAATTTTTGTGGTTCTGTTTCCCCATGTTAGTATGCACTTAGTGACTATTTATCCACAGTGTTTCTAAGAGATCTTGGAAAGCTAAATGGTAACTATTGGCAAAGCATTTCAAAAACCACAAATGGATGATGCTATACAAGCACAAAAAGCATACTAGCGCTGCTTCTGAAAAATGATAGTGTTATTTACTTACATACATTGGGCACTACTGTTCCACTACTCTGTGTTATTATTCTGCATAAGTAATGTTAGGAAGAGCTTTGCATCTTCACCAAAGTCCCTCATGGGGAGCAACTTGAAGGACACGCTTTGTTCAGGCTCTGAACTTCTGACTTTGCACAGGCAGTGAAGGCCTGTGTGTAATATCTCTAATCCCACAGGTGACACAGATCAGTGACATGCATTTCTAAAATTCAGAGACAATAGCACGATGGTCTAAGATTGAGTTGTAGCTACCATGTTTATCATATACCCCATGGCTGGGGATGAAAGCACCTGGGTGTCGGTGAAATAAATCAAACAGTGGATGTGCAAATGACTGCAAAATTATTATAGGAAAAGGTTTTATATAAAACTTCTTATTGTCCCACAACCACAGGCATCATGTTCCAGAAATATGACATTGTTGCACACGTTCAAATATGCTGTACCTTTGCCTTAGAGTACAATGAAATGTCTGACTGCAGTTCTAACCATACAACTCATCTACTGCTATGCACTGAAAAGCACTGTTGAAACAGCTTCAGGGCACTCACAAATTACCATGTGCAGTTCTAAACTCTGCATAGGAGTCAGGTGGAATTTCAATTTCCATCCATCTACAGAATGCCAAGGCCAACTAACATTTCACTACTCGTGCAACAGATGCATGGTAAAACCACAGCATTTATTATGTCTGATAATGCATGGCAAAGGTACACAGGAAATTTTAGAAGGTTCTCAGACTCCTGGAGGTAGTGTCTATACAACATCCAGATCTCATATCCATGCAGTAGAGATCCAAGACTGATTACAGCAAAACAGCTTAAGCTAAAATATACATTAAATGATATACAAACACAAAAGAAACCATTGACTTTGCCATGCCTTCCCATCTTTAAATGCATATGGCCTTTGGTAGCTAATCAAAAGTTCCAACATTTTCTTCCTCTGAAAAATCAAAACTGTGAACTTCCATGACACTTTCTGCTTTTTTAAATATGCATTTGATGCTCATAAAATCAAGCTAAAAAGAATTTTGACGACTTCTGCTTGTAATGGTGCAAATGAGATCAAGTACATCTGCAACCACCCAAGATATTTCAAGTGCATTCCAAGACACACAATCCAGTCCCAATACACTGATGCAGAAAACATGTACAGTCACTGCAAAAAAATGCTTAAACCTCACTCCAGTCTGTGAAATTACAGACACAATAGAACAGAGGTTCATTTCTGCGCAGAGCCATAAGATATTTTTAAGTCTCGAAGTTTTAATTTGTGAATCACGGGCATAATACAGTGCAAATTTCTTTTGAAGTCATTACTGTTAAATGCATTGCAATATGCAGAATATTCTATTTTTATTCTATGAAATAACTGATGCGTTATATTACAGAATAGTAATATTAGGTCCCTGGCTAAATGCAAACTGTGCAATTACTTTCTGACAATCTAAAATTCCAGTGCAGTTGCATTTAGCAATGGTAGTGGTCATGTTCCATCCTGAATGCTTGCCTGGCTCCACTTCTGCTTAAGGAATACCCTCCTTCGTTTTAGAAATGTAGGCATCTCACTTTATTGAAAAGAATAAATTGAGATATTTGCACATTCAAGACCTTAATTTTTAAAAGTGCATTTTTTGGTGTGTATTTAAAAACCTGCAAACTGGAATTCAAAAAGTAGGAAACAAAGCTCAATGGGAAACATCATACTTTCACTCATTATATGAAATCATCTCAGCAACAAACTACAGCAGCAGCAAAATAAAGCATTACCCTGCTCTTCATAGCAAGGAATTTGGAAAATATTTTCCAAATGGAAAATATTTTCCAAATGGAAACTGCAAGAGAATCACGGAATCATGGAATTGTTGGAGTTGGAAGGGACCTTCTAGAGATCATCTAGTCCAACTCCCCTCCCAAAGCAGGATTGCCCAGAGCACATTACTCAGGACTGCATCCAGGTGGGTCTTGAAAATCTCCAGAGAAGGGGACTCCAC
>KZ506370.1:136844-160387 GCA_002844005.1 Limosa lapponica baueri | reverse complement strand
AACAGAAATGGTCCTAACACTGAGCCCTGAGGCACACCACTTGTGACCGGCCGCCAGCTGGATTTAAATCCATTGAGCACCACTCTTTGGGACCTTCCAGTCAGCCAGTGCTTGATCCAGCGGATCGTATGCTCATCCAGGCCATGTGAAGCCAGTTTTTCCACAAGAATTGTATGGGGTGGCGGGGGAATTATTTATTTTCAGTTCCACCTACATTTTCCCATCCTTATCTTTCAGAATTTGAACTTATAAAAACCACACCATCAGACAACAAAACAAACCCCAGAAGATAATTACTGGCATCCTACAAATAACAAGCTGACTGGCTTCAGGAAGAGCCCAGCATTCACACTTCTCAGGAATATAGCAAACATTCTTGTCTCAAATCCTTGCTTAGCACATACACTTTACTCTTCTGAGTTCTACAAAGCCGTGAGAACAATGTATGCATCATGATAAACATACATGTACAAAGCCACTAGTGCAACATCTTCACCTACACAGTAATACAAAAGACTTCCAACATGTGTTTACCCCATGAAAATGGATGGCCCCTTTTTGCTATCACACAGTGTTATGTTAATGCAAGAGTCTTAACAGCCAGCCACCTTTTGTAGTCAGACACTTCTTCAGTAGAGATGACAGATATATAGTTATTTGTTTCTATTTGAAGAGCACAGGCCCCTACAAACCTTGATGAAAAAGAAATACCGAATAACGCGTCTCGGCACGCTTCTAGTCTACTTACTTTCACAGATCATTAAAAAGTAAAAAGAAAAATCCTTACTCTCTGAATGTTCTGGCTTCAATCCTATGTACAACGTTAAAAATGAAAGGTTGCATTTATTTACATTTATATAATACTTTTTTTTTAAAGTCATTCTTGCTTTTTGCGACATTAAAGGTCCTATTTGCAACACGTAAATTAGACTACAAAGGTGGTACACATACTAAACTCTACTTCATCTACACATCTTCAGTATAAGAAGCCTCTTTGGGCTAGGTTTTTCCCACCAAAGCAAAGAACTTACAAAAGGGGCTTGTGGCAATCACCTGTCTTTTCTTCCTAAAAGAGTGACTCTTCTGTTCATATTATAATTTCACTTAATTCCGAATGTAGCCAATTTTTAAAAAAGTTATTTCTGATACACCTGAGACTTAGACACTAATACTTACACAACTATCTGCACTGGAAATACATGAAAAGGTTCTTTTTATTTAAACTGCTCATAATGTAGTTAGATGATCACTAATGCAGGCAGCTTTCCTAAAACTCTGGGGCTTTAAGTGAAAAAAAAAACAAAAAAAAACAAGGGGGGGAAAAAAGCCTCTAAAAGCATAACAGTCCTTTTTATTTCATCTGGCCATAACACTGCTATGTTGTGTATGTTATGTATGGTGTAGTATACAGTATACACATCAACCTCAGGAGTTAATCTAGGAGAGTAATCAAGCAACGCAAGCACAGAAACAACTTTTTCTTACACAGGTAGAAAACAGCTGTCAGACAGCTACAGTTTTGTACGATGACTAATTTAGCAATAATGAACATTTTTGTATTGTGAGACTTTGTTAACATCAAAGTGGCAACAATGAAGAAGTCACTCATTTTGGTACTCATGGTACTCATTTCAGTCCTGAATGTTACTGTAAACAGTAACCATCTATACCTTCAAATCAGAGTCTTCTCAGCACAAGAGACTTCCCAGAAAGCAAAAAAAATTGGTCCCATTGTGATTGCTTGCTTTTAGCCCTAAGTGTGCTTTTATTTCCAAATATAAAAATTAAAAACCGAGTCATGCATATTAAACTCTGAACGTGTATTAAATAAGAATTCCATATTTTCAGTTCATTCTTCCCATAGAGGAATATATGTCCCTGGTATTACTTCACTTAAATTCCCATCATTGTTAAACCACAAAGAAATAGAATTAATCTGCTAACATTTCACTTCTTAGTTGTTTCACATTCTTTTGAGGTTAAATTTTCATTAAAATCTTTCCTTCTTAAAGGAAATTTAAATAAATTGTACTATCACATCTTGCAAATCTTTTTCTTGTTTTAATGAGTTACTTCAACAATTATTTCAAATAATTTAAAATAGGGAATTTTGAGAAACAAAGAAATACTACTGTTCTTTAGAAAAAAGCATCACTACACTATTAAGCCTGCTCCTTATTAAATTAAGCTTACAAGTAGTTAGTTTCTTTTAGCTCAGTGGTTTACAGCATCTTCCCATGCTATAACAAACAAACAAAAACTTTCTGGGATCTTTTCTTCCCATATTCGAAATTCCTCATATATTTAAAATAAAAAAGAAGGGAGGCTTAAAATGAGTATAGAACTGAAACGTCTTACACAAACTTATTAACAAGTTTTCTGCATACCTATAGAAACACTAGTTAGAGTTTTCTTCTTCCCCTGATTTTCCTGTTAATCATCTGCAACTGAAACTTTTATCCCTGCTGAACTTTGGATCTCTTGCAACTGACTGGAATTGTACTACTAGAATAGCAAGCAACTTTTCAATGTAAGCAGTATAATGAAATCTTTAATTAAAAAACTAAAACTCTTTCACTTTAAAAAGGCGCCTCAGCTTTTAATTTCCCTGTTTTATTGGTAATGAGCACTGATCAATACAGTATCATATATGTCAGTTTTCAGTTTCTGAACACTAAGATGGAAAAGAAGTAAAGGCATAAAAAACTGGAAATGCTCCCCCAGGTATTAATCAAAATCCTTCCAGTAAAACAGAACTATTTATTGAAATAATCAATATAAACCAAAAGATATGGATCCTTCAGATCTGGCTCAGGTATAACTTTGTTTGTTTGCTTGTTTTATTTATTTTTATTTCAACTACCAACTGCCACTGAAAAAGGTAAACAAGCAGTTTCATTGGTTCAAGTGGTAAGTCTTTTTGAGACTTTATTATTACTGGTATTCTGACATTTGCTGCATTTTGTTTTAAAACATTTTGTCTATTTAATGGACTACTTTAGATGGAGTTACTCATACAGCAACAAACTATTTACTTTGGGCTCCTCTTTCATTTGCTATTTATCTTCATTCTCCAAAATACTTCAATACATAGGTAGACATCTAGCATTCATAATTCATACACAATGATTAGCAACTCAAGAATTTGACTTTTAAAGGAATTCATCAGCTAGCACTTTAAATCCTGAGCTCTATAGTAGAGCTTATAGCCTCCAAGGCAGCCATACTGCTCTCTGAAACTTCCTTCCAACAACTCACAGACATGCATTATATATAATTAGCGGTTAAGCATTCAAATATCACAAGACCTGCTGATGAGAACAAAGAATGCATTGCAAAGAATCACTAGCCTCCACTTTTATTTTTGTAGACTAGCAAATCTTCTATAAAATAATTAGAGTCCAGGGCAATGCCTCCTGGACCAGAATCAAATCATAGGTCTATGAATTTTCATATTCTTCAGAACTACGATGAAAAATATTTTTCCCTCAAAAACAACAGAGCATCCTATACAGAAGGAGAAGTCCCTACATCCTTGCAAAAAAAAAAAAAGAAAAAAATTTTTACTCTACTGATGACAGTTTTCAAGAACAGATCATGCCTTGCCTTCCTTGCCTCTAGGAACCAAGTACATGTTTTCAAAAAAACATTTGGGATCAGTTCTTGGGTGCTTTTTAGGCTGGCAGTGCATCAGGAAGGAACATGACCTCCTCCGCTCTGTGGCAGGTTAAGCAGTCTGATTGAACATTGCTGCTAATTAAGAGCTCTTGTTGTTTGGCAGGACCACCAGAGTACCTTCTGCACTTGTTCATGACAACAGCACCTCTTTCAGAAATTAACTCTTGATGAGTGCAGACAGGGGGCCCAGCTGGTTCTCCCAAATCCTCCAACTGTATAAATGAAGCATAATAAGAACACTGGTGACTACCGAGGGAAGAAAGGCTATTCGTGACCTCTTTTTAAAAAACAGAGTATACTTTTACATTGACTTAATTTTCTACATTGGGGGTAGATAATGCAGCTGGGAACTGTGTGAACAGAACTAAAAATCACAGGAGGTGATAGTGAATAAATCTGTAAGAAATATTTTATTAGGCAAGCAAAAATATAATTTTGTTCACAGAGCTTTCAAAATCAATAAATAATATTTGGTAATCAGGCTACAAAAAGAAAGCTTCACAACAAAAGCTGAAGATGAAAAAGGAAAAGGTTTTGTGAAAAAAAAGCATGATTTGATATATCATTTCCAAATCGTTAGGATGCATTCAGAAGTGCAGCTTCCACATGTATAAATAGTACAGGTTACCCTATAAAACACTCACAGAGCTAAATCCTCCACAAAATACAGCCCACTCCCATTCAATGTTAATGTTGCAGCAGCTAGCATCAACTGACAAATCACTGGCATCTCTGCTGACATTTCCGCAGGTTAGCATGATTTTGTCCATCTGAAAAGGCACTCCCTAAAGACTTGGCATGAAACACACTAGAAGAGCAATGGCAGGAAGCTCAGTTATCTTTGCTGTACTTACTCTGTATGGGATTTCAGACTTTGGGACAGTATGCTTAACACCACATCCAAATCAAATTCGTAAGGTGAAGTCTACAGATTGACTTCCAGATAAAACAAGAATGGATACCAAGCTGATAATTAAGTAACAGAAGCACTGCTTATTAATATACTAAGATGCCACAGTCATAAAACAGCAATTTTTTGGTCCTTTGTATTGTTTCAGAATCTGATCTTTGTACAAAGATCTTATGCAGCCTTAACTTGGTTGTTAAGAGCCGAAGATTATGGAGATGTAATAATAAATGTTACTATTTTAAAATATTTATGGCCTATTACATTAAGTAGTGATTACAATTAATTACATGCAGAAATAATTAAATATGCAAAGTGCTTGACTGCACCCTTCTGTGCAAGACACCAGCAATCAGATATGACAAAAGAATGGGAAAAGCTATGATGATTGGAAACAATGATTCCCCTCAGTTAAAAAAAAATGCATTTTGAAACAATTCAGTCCTTGCATTTCTCTTCTCCACTGCCGTCTTTGGTTACAACCTTGTACAAAGCCTTAATTTCAAGGTAGCTGAAGTTAAAAACACATCTGAGACCGGGCAATACATATTTGCTCACCTTAAAAAAAAAGAAGTGAGAATACAATAAGAATAACAAGCAAATGTTTTCATAAAGCGCCTAATGTACAACTATAGCGATTTTTTCTTAATCTGAGTGTCAGTGAATGTACAGAGCTGGTACCAACATAATTTCTTTTCCCTGTGTGTTGGTAAAATCCAGGAGAGAACTGACTCTCTTTTTCTAATCGCATAGTTTCAACAGTCTCCTTTCAGCTTTTTCAAAGTTTTTCTTAAACTTGAAACCAAGCATTGTGGAGCTACAGGCTGGAGAGCAAAGAGCAAGTACCTATGAATCAGCTCAATCAGAAAGGAAAAAAATGAGCCATTGTTAATAGCTGCATCTATGGAAGAGGTGTACAGAAGCACTGTTTTCATTGACCATTTTCAACTGTGAAATGCAGCA
Organism: Limosa lapponica baueri; assembly: GCA_002844005.1. NCBI lineage: Eukaryota > Metazoa > Chordata > Aves > Charadriiformes > Scolopacidae > Limosa > Limosa lapponica. The sequence goes on along the minus strand of KZ506370.1, from coordinate 154,839 downwards.
CTAAGAATGGAAGCAGCCTGTGGTGGCCATCTTTCAGTCCAAGGTTTTCCACTGGGTTAAGTAAGTGCTCTCTCTCTCACATTCATATCCCAGACTAAACTTTAATGGACAATGTTTGAGGGCAGCAATAAAAGATGGCATGAAAGATTTTTACCTTAGTTTCTCAATAAACCTCTTTAGTATAAAGGATGGATAGTATTTATTATTGAAGTCCTGAGTAACTGTAGTTTAAGATTGCACATAAATCACCTTTTAACAAGTAATTTCTATTCACACCCTTTCCACTTTTCCACCACAGCTTTGGGAAATGTTTCCTATTCATTATGACTCATGTTCTCTCTACCTTTTCTGGATGAGAGCAAAGGGGGAAGGGAAAGCTATATACTCAATCTCAGGCTTTAAGTTAGGAGTCTAATTATGTGTTGTACCAGGCTTCAGATTTCCTCAAACAAGCCCTTTTTCCAAAATCACCAATTGGTAAGTGCTCAAAGGCAACACAGCCTCAATTAAAGGTATCTTTCAGCCATCTGTTAGTTTTGGGAAGAAGGTGATTCAAGTCTCCCTATACAACCAGTAATTCTTTTTGCGATGGGAAACAGCTGCATCCAGGCTAAAAGAAGGTATATTCCACAACCTGGAACTGCTAAAAGAAAAGACTTAAAACAAGATTTCTGAACAAGTATAAGAAGCAGGGAATTGTGAAAGGAAATATTCAGAATCTGGCTAGAGTGGCAGACATCGAAAGTACAGCCTAGGGCTTGAGGAGGGGATTGAAAAATGCCTCTTATTCTAAAAAGCATTCCAGATAGAACTATGGCATTCCATATCACACCATATGTTAGAGCATCGTACTGTACTCAGCACATACACTACTTTATACCGTCAAAACACTATGTAAAATAATAATGACACCTTCAGTCAGTTCATCGATGATTTTCTACCAGAATGGACAGTCTACAAAACAAACTCAAAATCAATGGCTCTTAACAACAAGTAGGCAAATTTAACGTGAATAACTGCATATACACTTTGAAAATTATCTCTTTAAAATTCAGAGATTTTTTTTCTTGAATAATCTACTGGGAAAAAAAATAAAAGAAACTCTGAGGGAAAATTTTCACACTAAATCTTGTTGCATAGTGGCAACACCATAATTAAAGGATGAGGTTCTGGTCTGCCTTATTAAAGGGTCTTTTCCATATCAGAAAGACCTCCTTGAGGCAACATTTCAAATTCTGTGTAAACATCTGCCAAGAGGTACGCTAAACTGTGCTACATGCTGTAGACGAGTTCTTTCAAGCCTGGCCGTAATGCCTGTTGAGTCAATAACATAAGAAAGATGCTGTTGTGTCAGAGCAAAGCTTCACCTAGGTTAGCATCCCAACCACAGCAATGGCTCAAAGCATGGCCAGGGTAGAATAACTAAGTAGAGCTAGCACAAAGCTATACCTCTCCAGGACAGTCTCCCTGCTTTTAACGATTTGCAGCTCAGAGGCTTCCTGAGCCAAGGACAGTATCTTTCCATATAACAACCCTCAGTGGATTGCTTTTTTATCAACTCATCCGCGCAGCGATTTTATTTGCATCTAAGGAATGACTTTTACATCATTATATACTGTGTCATCAGAAAAGGTATACTTTATACAATGCACTCATTGCACATTTTTCATATCTTTCATCTCTCGCTTGAAGCTGGTTTCCTTCACATGCCGACAGTCTTTTTCTCTTAAGTCACACTCCTAAATTTTCTCAAAACATTTAGGTTGGAGATGTGACACACAATTCTTAAAATTAGTTAAAAGAAGTCAAACAGAAAAATTAAATGGCTTTACTTTGCAGACAGAGGAAGTGACTCAACCTTAGAGAAGACACCTATCAACAGTTAGTGCCCTTGCAGGTGACCACAGTACAGGTTAATGTCAGAAGACCAGCTGTAGTGCACAAAATTCTGCTTTATAAATATGCGTTTTTTCTTGGGATAACTTGCTATTATTAGAAATAGTATAATTGTTATGCTATAATTATTATGTTTACCTAAAGAGACTCGGATTTAATTCATTAAGTTGCAAAAGACAAAGAATTAAAGATGGAATTAATTAAAAGTTGAGAGCAAGCTGCTCAACAGCCAACATAGCTTCCACTTCGTACACTTAATTTGTAGAGTGCCAGTAGCCATCACCCAGGATACAGGATCAAGATGCTAAGAAGTTCAAGAACAGATGGTCTAACAAGAGGTACTACCTTTCTTTGGGTGCTGTACCTAACTTAAATACTTAGGCCATCACAGTTAAGAATTGTAACAACATTACAAATTATTTTTTCTAGACTATTCTTAATTTCTTTTCTAGACACCTTGGTTTTCTTTAGGCTAAGTCACTTCTCTTCATATTGTATGTAAATCCCTGAAGATGTCTTCATGGTCAATGCGTAGCCAATCAGCTTGTGCAATCTTCCTTCAGTCTGAACCCATCCAACCTAATCACTGTCTTGTTTTCTGAACATCCCTAGGTTTCTTTTCATCTTTTTCCATTAATGAATATTCAGACCATACATAACATTCAGGGAGCACTTTTGATAGAAAGGCACAGACTGGGAATACGACTGATGAGCAAAATCTGAATTACTTTTATTTCACAATTCACTCCAAAAAATGAGAGAACCATATCTCCACAATGTCCTGTCAAGGTCTACATACAGCAATGATAATGCATTTCCTCTTTGACAAAATTACTTGACTCTAGATTTTCTCATTATGACACCTCTTCCCTTGGCATAATACAAAACAAGTGAGTTAGTACAGATCAGCATTTTCTATTTAAAGAGTCTTCTTTACTTCTTTCACAAATAAATCCACATGTATATTTACTAAAACAAAGTACTCAGTAAAGATTCACACTACTGACTTCAATGTAAGTCAATATTTACTGAAATTTCCTGTAAATACAAGTGAGCATTTAAAATTAAAGTATCCAGTTGTGTGTTTTGGCTTGTGAGTCTCAATTTTTGTTCTTTATTTAACATCACTGAGCACTATATGAGAAATAAAGGAGGTGAAAAAACCCAAACTCAGAAGACTACTTAGGTCTGCTTAATGTTTCTGTTTGCTTTTTAAAAGTTTGCTTTTGATTTAGACAAAGATTCAGTATTACTAGATTTCCAAAACAAAAAAGGGATCCCCCAAACCTTTTCTTTTAAAAAATGAAGAGACATACTATGTAAATTTATAATTCATTCTGCATCTTACCATGCACCAGCAGTCTTGCCATCACAAATGATCTAAGAATCCTACCATCCTGTTCTCTGTATTTATGCAGGTGTATATAAATATCAATTCCAGTAAGATGTGTTCAATGAATTTATAACATCAGGTAGCATCCTAAGAGGTGGCCAAGAACTACTGAGTGTGTATTTACAAGTTGTATTTTTATATAGAGTTTCACAGCCAAAATCCCATAACTTCTACTGATGTGAGGTACAGCTCAAAACAATTTTTTAAACAAAAAAGAAATTGTTCCTTTCTCCAAAAAAAGGATACACTATTGAGTCATGAATCTGTCATAAATAAGATTTATCTTCTTGCTTGCAGACAAGGATTTTTTTATTTTTGCACTCAAATAGAACAGTCCAGGTAAAAAGGCATTTGAAGGTTTTTTAATCTGCGCTGCTAGCCTTCTGCTAGAGTCTGCTACTGAAATAAGCTGATAGCAAAATCAATTTTTGTCACATTAATATTTACTTAGCTGTGTTTTCTAGAGGTTAGATGGTAACATTAGATTGCCCAATTTCATGTTGTGATCTCTCACACTGTAAAAGAGAAGGACTTTACTGTAGGAGAGGACTTTCTTATTAAAGTGTTGCATAAGAAATCTACTACAATATTCTCATGCAAAACAAGTTTTGTGGTCCATTTGTTCTTTTAACAAAGAAACATGCCCTTAAACTGAGGGTACGCTTACAATAATATACAAGTCATGAAAAAAAGGATAAATTATTTATTCTGTTCTTTCTTACTTCATTTTCATACAGACAGATTCTTAATTCAAAACTTCTTAGTAAGTCATTAATAAGATCTTAATAAGTCATTTCTGCTAGTGTCCTTGAATGCATTATTTGCAGCTTGAGGTTTCATTCATATTCTTGGAAGTATCACACCATGGATTTTGCTAGCACTTCTATGTAGAAAGAACATAGTTTGGAGCAACACTAAAGACCAAGCAACAGACAGCACCACAACTGTCTTTCAGCACTATACCTTTTATAGATTGACAGAAGTTCCCCATTTAATATCACTAGACCTTTTCTGCTATAGTTTTAATGTAAAACTTGCTATTCTCAAATCACGCTGAAGAAAGTTAGATGTTTTGGGCTGACAATCCCCCCTTTAATTTTTTTCTTTTATCTACAAATGCTAATTTAGTATGTTTTTATATCTATAAACCACGAGAGCTTGTCAAATCAGAATTATAGTCCTAACTTTATCATTAACATTTTGTGGTATTTTGCGATTGACATAGTGTTCAACAGACTCCAGCTAATATTGGATTATGCAGCTTACACTTTCAGAGCAAATATTATCAGGTGAACATGGACATTACATTAATTCCTGACAGACCAAACACCTACATTCAAATTATACATATACATAGTTGGAATCATAAGATACTGCATAAGGAAAGTTTTCTGAAAGGAAATCATCAAATAACATACCTTTCTCAGATAAAGGAAGCACTGATACAACCCAAAGACCATGAAAGAAAAATAAAGAATCAGCTTATACTGAAGCTAGAAAAGGTCTGCAAATTCAGTGCCAACTTTGACAATGATGTGTGTATCCCTGTATAATAATATCCACAGAGGCTGAACTGATTTGGCATATTTGGTAGGGAGGGTTAACAAGGAAGTTTAATCATCTCTGACCTGAAGAAAGAGATGTATGCGGATGAAGCTCAACTCAGGAAAACAGAAATAAAAAAAAATAAAAAAAAAAGAAGAGGAAAAAAAAAAAGGAGCACATCTGAACTCCATAAAAGACTTCACTACTCTTTCAGGGAGCAATGCACTCAAGTTTAGATATTTATAGGCTTTTGGGGACAAATTTTACCTGAAACAGTTTGAACTCTTGCAAACCAAATGTGAATCCAAATTTTTTTCTTGTAAAATAGTTATATGTACACTGCATTCATGAAAGTTAAAGTAGAAAAGGTGAAAATACAAACTGTAAAATGTTTAATTTCCTGGTATTTTTAATTGTGATAGTTTAATGAATCTAGAAGTTAAAAGTGATTTATAACAAAAACTTCCCCTGCATTTTAATATAAAATAGTATTTATTTTTAAGCTAATTCATACAGTAAAGAACAATCCGGTTTTGTACTTGATTTTTTCAATTCATACAAATATACCACGTTGTTAAATACCAGAAGCTATCACCACGCCAGAGGCATTTGCTTTCAAATCAAAAGAATCATTTCAGCAAGTTGCAGCTGCAACTCAGTTACACTTTCTCAATATTTGTAATACTTTCTTTTATTAGATGTCCTTATCCTGCTTTTGCTACAATACTTTACCATTCAAGTCCCCTGCTCTTTTGTGTAGCTCCAAATAAAACACACTATTTATCCATAATGGTCCAATAACAGCATATCCCACAATGAAGGGTTTTTTCCATGTGTATTTATTTCCAGTCTTAGCAACTCTGAAAATAAATATGCAGTTAAATAAGAGAAAAAAATATAAGCACTGTTCCTGATTGCTCTTACTATGCAATAACATTGGTGATTAAAAGATGACAGTAATTTTTTGTTATACCACAGGTTTTCAAAGTAGAGTTGTGTCATTTGTAAACTGCAACTGGTTAATGAAGCTAAATTTAATTAGCTCAACTTCCTTGCAGATCCCATCAAACGCCACTATTTGATGTATTCTGTAAGATGACCAAGTCTCTTACAGCTGGCTAAGTGTCACAATGAAAAGCCATCTATACTTATTTCTGGGAACTGAAATGAGCTGTTTTAAGTGGAGCTTTTCTTCCATTTTCTGAGGCTGCACTGCTCTGACCTTCCCAAAATCAATCCTTTGCGGATTAACATGTAAAGCAGTGTCGAATTAATTTCAGAAAGCGAATATGAGATCAGCCTGGGATCATACAAAACATCTAACTCCTAAATACACTAATGCTTCTGGCCGCTCAATAAGAAGCTGTCAATAAAAAGAGGGAGGGGGTAGTTAGAAGGATTTGAAGCGTGGAGCAATCTATCAGGCTAGTTAGAGCTTTGCCTACTTCTGTGGCATGGCTAATGCATTCCTCTAGAAGTTAATCCTATTTCCAAAGACCCTCCCGTGAGGAGCACATAGGCCGTGCCGAATGAGAACTAAAATGCATTAAAATTCTCAACAACGTCACCAAAAAGCACACTAGTAGATTCTGAGAGTTGACAATAAGATGGTTCATTAAAAGTGCAAGGTCTTAAAGAACCGACTTTTGTTACAATATGTCAGATAGAAAACATTCAAAGCATCTTTTCTGATGCACCTGCAAACAACATAATCTCTTAAAAACTGTTAAAAATTCAAATAAATAAAAAGAAACTTACATTAATGCTACCACTGTAAATAGAACTTGTCAGAGTTTCCATTATATTGCAAATCCACTACAAAAGAGGGAAGTCAAGCCTCCTTTAAGCAAATATTTACGTACAAAAATTACTTAGTATCTGTTGCAGCAATCCAGAGTATGCAAATATGTTTAGGTATGTTTGTTTTTACTTCAAGAAGAAATAAAATTAGATTATCCAGTTACTACCTGAGAATGTGGTGCTGCTAATGCACCAATGTTGAGTTTTACATATGTTAATAATTGTCAAACGCACATTCAGTCTGTACACCGTGACACAGCATGACAATTTTCAGAATTTTTAACTGAATATTGTCTCTGAGTCAGCAACTTAAGCATCCAAGAGCAACAAGGCAAGGCAACCTCTGAACAGGCTAAATATCATCTGGATACCCACAAAGCTCTGCGGGCAGCAGCATCAAAAGTCTGAAAGGCCAAAACCAGAATCCTTATTCATCAGTAAAGACAGAGAGTAAAAGAAGATGGGGATCAAGAGAAAACAGACATAGTTCATATTATAAAGCAAATTTTCGTAATAATTATGGGAGGGTAGTGGAACCATATTATTTTAATATAGATGATGTTAATCTTTATTAAAAAAAAATTATCCATTTCCAGATGGAGAGGATACCGAAAAGCAATAAAAACTTGTTTGCTATTGCTGTCCTGAGCTTGGAGTGCGACTGGGAGAACTAAAAAGCAAACCCTTTGCCTTCTTTATATGTAGAATCTCTTGGCATTTTCAGTGCATAAAATATAATTGAAGCAGGTTAAGAAGTGTGCAGTAGTGTCATCAAAACTCAATTAAGTAGGTATCTTACAAAAAGCACATTGCACAAAACATTTTAGAAAACTGCATTAAAAACATATTTTCTATTATTTCCTACTCTCAAAGTTTACAAAACGAAACACATGCCCATCGTTTCTAATTAAAGACAACATATATCATAAAAGTTATCACCAATAGTGAAGTATCCTTCACAGAATATTTCTTGATTATCAGATCCCAGACTAAACGTTACGATAAGAATAGTCTTGTTTCATTTATAACCTGATAAAATCTGGTATGGAACAAATAAAGAAAAAACAATAGAACTGAGCGTCACTTCCACAAACTCATTTGTCACCCTCTCACATATACATATACGCTTTCTAGCATGGTGATTAAAATACGCTGTGATTTTGCTAGCACAACCGATCAAGAGTTATGGTACGTCCATCTACTGGATGCTTTCAATCCAGAAAAGGAATGGAATTCAGTTTTTTAGGCCAAAAGACTTTGGCAAAAAGAATTTTATGACTGTTTGAGATCATACTTCATCTAGCTGTTTTGTAGTCAACACTATTCATTACAATGCCTTGCCGACATCGACGTGTAACCAAACTCAGAATATAATGCGTAAGACAAGCGAGCAATTCAGCAGCGAGCAATTCTCACTCTAAGTGGGGGAAAGGGATTTGTACCACCACATTTTGCTAAGCCGTCACACAACTAACTTTCAGTTGGGTCTGCTTTTGTGATAATAATCCTGCCATCAGCACACAAGCACCATCTTGAAGATACTTTAAGAGTAGATGGAAAATCCAAACTAATATTTTCCACTGTTTCTGACTACCACAAAGTGACCTACTTAAAGATGAAAAAAAAGTGTTTTAATGCATTTTTTCCCCTTAACAAAAATGATGTCCATTTAGCCTTTCAAAAAGGGAACTGAAGGGCTAGTGAAAGATTGCAATGTTGACACTAAAATGTTTCACACTCTAAAATCACAGGAAATGACCCAAACACATAGTTTCCACAATACAATGGACTGGCATAAGTTCGCCTAAGCTTAATGGGATAAAGTCTCTGCTCACAGAAATAACTGAATCATAAGAAACGGCTACAAAAAAAAAAAGCGCCTATTAAGAACAATTAAGTAAAAAGTGAAAACTAAATTAAAAGTTAATTTAGTACTTAATATTGCATTTAAAAGATAAGGATTGACTTTTCACTGAAAATCCTATAGCTGAATAGCTCCTAACACAGACTTCCATCCAGAAAATAAGGTAATGACTTTCTCATATTATTCAAAGCAACAGAACCTTAAAAAGTTATTGCCAGCATTGTGTCACTTCTATTTTAGGTTTACAAATATTTATGCAGAAACTTAGTGTATCTCAGTCTTGAAGAATTTATTTCCAGGTTTCATCCTTAATATTTTGTTAGAAGAATTCCAAAAAGGTATTTTTGACCAAAAGTAGATGGAAGCAACAGAAGTAGCTCATTTGCACAGCATAGCAAAAGTGCATTGGTTTTACTTAAAATGCTTCTCAAAGGGGGAGTCAGTAAGAATTTAGATCTGAAAAACCTTTTATATCAATTTCTTTCCACATAAGACACGAAGCTGGAAACTAATACTTTATGAGATGTAAATATATTTGTGAAAGAATACTGTGAGAAAACCTGAACAAACTTGCACAGTTTAAAGAAAAGACATAATAGCTTTCTTCGGGATAGCACTGAAGCTTCACAGTACAGCACAGTGCAGAAAAGTAAGTGATTTTGTACAACTGGACTGAAATTCAAATTTTGAAGGGAATGCTGCCGGGAACCTGAGAGTGCTTCCAGTTGCTAAACTGACTGTATTTTTATGTCCTGACTGTTAGATTAGGGAATGAAATTAAAGTCCATTAGGAATTAAAAAAATGTTATGCAATTATTGTGTAGGTAAAGACTACACTGCTCAGTGATATATAGTGGGTCTAGAAAATACTACCCACAGGAATCCACCATGGAAAAAGTCACAGGTATACAGACTTATCTTTTATAGCAGTTAATGTTAATACCAAACAAAAAGTTACATAGATACAGAAATCCAACGTATCTTTTTTTGCCCCCAATTTTCTAATATTTCAGAGAAGTTTAAGTCTATACTGAAAAATTGTATGTAGACAATGGTGAAACCATAATTTTCAAGACTCATCTTTTTGCATTGCCTCCCATTTTGCACTTACTTCCCCTTACTAGAATATCAATTATTATCAGGTTATGAAGATAAGCCAGTTATAGGAAATAAACTACTACTATCACAGTAAAGAAGAGGGTCATCACATCCTAGAAAGGGTGAGTTACTGAACTGCATTTTGTAAAAGCATGCTTACAATTATAAAAGATATTAGACGAGATGGTATAAAGGCACATTGTTTATGCCATGCCTAGCAAAAATGTTACTGATTTCTGTTGCATTTTGATCGCTGCACACCACAGCCTGTTCACATGTAAACCTGAAAGCTTTCCAAAGGACAGTATAACCAGTCCAGACTGAATACCTTCCTGTAGGGCTCCTCTAACCAGCCCTGAAGATCTCCCAAAGGTAGGAAAGTTGGTGCTTGTCCCTCAGATGGTCCTAAGCACAGCAATGGGCTGCCTCTTCCCAAAGATACCCACATGGCTATGGCCCTCTGATATTTAACAGAAAGGCAAGTTCTGTGCAAAAGACTTAGCAATATGCAGCTGCCAAACCCAGCCATTGGTGCACTCACACTGTGTCAGAAAAAGTTATCCTACTGCCTTTACTGACCAAAATCTCCCCAGAGAGTTATTAATCACCATGATTCTAACACAGCATAGGTGTGTTAGAACGCACATAAGTGTATTCATGCACTTAATGGTATAAGACATCGAGCATGTGGAGCCACTCACGTGCCTAAAAGAATGCACACACTTAAGCATTTTGCTGTACAGGAACAGGTACAAGCAAATTACTATTATAATATAGCCAAGTGAATGTCAATATTCTTTCTATTCTGTATTCTTTAGCTCAAATCTAGTATCAAAATAATAACATCATTTAATGCTCATTTTAAGGTCTACAACAAAAATGGCATAGGAGGACCTGTTTATACTTTTATTCCAAGTCATTTCAAGATAGACAGATGTTCAACAAGATCCAGAAAATGCTGCTTGATGGATTGAAAAGCATTTCTCTAAGTGGATTAAAAGACTACAAGAGTCAAGATGCTTCTATTTGTGCTCCACACAATTATACTCTTTAAAGAGACTGTGTTAAAACTGTTACCATGGTGTCTATATTCTAAGGTTACATGTTGACAAGTATGTCATTAAAAAACCAGCAGACACTTCAGTGAGAATCTGCTACTGATCACCAGAGTTAAGCTGTTTTAGAGAGATTATTCTGATCATGTGTTTAGCACATTCAATTCTTATCTACTTTAAACAACAATCATAAAAGGCTACTTCTTCCATGTGATAGCACAAACCATATTAAAATGGTCACAGATTTTTACTGCTTGGCCACGCTGCTTTTTAATAATTGAGTACCAACAAGCAGCTTTATCTAGCAATATGTATCCAATTTCTCAAGAGCCTGACACTGTCACCAACTTAAATCTGGTTTACAACTCCAGCTCTTACAAAAGAGCAAAAACCTATTTGGTTTAGCATCCAATCCTGCAAAACAGCAAATTCTTCCAAGGGGATGACAATGTGTCTGTATCTACAGAGGCTTCAACAGCTGAAGTGTGCTTGGTGTGCACCCCACAGTCCATCTGTCAAAGCTGCACATGCCGACTCATTGCTCTTCCTTATATGTTGAAGACTACAGTAGTTCGAAGCACAAAACCGAGCTGGATAAACTCTCTGTCCATTTAGCACTGCATTTGCCAAGAGAGGAGTCTACAACTGAACCAGGCCACAATGAAGGCTTCCCCTTGACTACAAAAGCCCAGCGTGTGCATACTTCAAGTCAGCACGCTGACAAAGGACGCTCTTTGTTTCCTTGACTCAACAGGCATTCAACTCACCTGCCAAATCATGTGAAAATGGAAGAGAACTACCTTGCCTTTACTAAGATGCTTGGTCTCTGTTAGCTAACTTAAATTATGGTTAAGTTTTAGCAATAACAATACCAATGACGATAGTGGAGTTTGCTGCGCCTTTAATGTTCATCTGCTAGAGAGATTTTCTGTTTAACACATTAAAAGTGGGTAAAGAAACAATTTATATAATTTTATTTAATTCTATAAAATACTGTGTTTCACTTAAGGGAATTAGTGCCTTAAGCAATAAACAAAAGTATGCAATAAACTGCATATGTGGGATCTATTAACCTAAGTGCTTGACTCTACCATCCAAATAATCCCCTTTTAGAGTTTCAGATTTAAAAGTTTATATATAATGATTGCTAAGGAAGTTTATTTAAAAAAAAAAAGGGTTAAAACAGACTGTGGATCTAATAGTATGTGTTGCTGCTGAGGGTTTAGCGATCATGCTGGTCTAACTTTTGATCCCCTGAAAGTTCATTTTCCCACCCTCAGAAAAATTACTGCTAGCATGACATAGAGTCACCAGATTAATTGCCAGATAAAGCAGGAACCTGTCTGAAGCTCCTGCACAATCTATTTCCAGCTTATGTGGGCAAGGCAGCTTAAAGGACTTTCTAATTTATCTTCTCTCTCCTTTTCTATGTTGCTACCATTTGTTTTGCTGTGCTGAGAATTTGCTGCCTGCCTGCGTGATCCAGCAGGCCAGGCTGATCTAAGGCTGGATGGATGTTCCCATCCTTCTCCCACCTCCCACCAGCATCATTCTGGAAGAGAAAAAACACCCAAAGAAGATCAGCCAATAATATATTATGGAGTTTGGGTTTGGCAGATCTTTACCCTGGAGAAGAGACAGGTGAGGTGAGGAACTGGGAAAATAGCACACTGAGGTCTTTCCTCCCTGTTATTTGCAACCCACTCTCCAAACAGCCCAAGAAAATGGTGCCTCTAGTCAACTGTGGATGAAGCCAGTAATCTTGTATTGGACACTGACTGTAAGAGGTCTAATAATTCACCATTAAGCCTGCTGCTTATCCTGTATGTCAGCATTGTTTCTTATCTACTGCCCCAGTTAAGTAAGACCAAGACAGTGCACAAGTAGGGATATACAATCTACAATAATTTTGTCCGATATTACATTTAATACCAGACATAGCTAGCAATTGACATTGGTACATTCTGGAATTGCAGCAATGGCTTACAGTAATTGGGCCAATACCTATCTCCTTGATTAAAATAAGAATAAATTCCCAGTCCTAAAAATTAAATATTTTATTACCTTTCCCCTATCTTGTATATCTCTCTGTATAAAATGTAACGCATGACATCCTAATGTAAGTCCAACAACTATTATGCCAAACAGTAATTCTTTAGCTAAGAGCAACATCTGTAATTGTATGCAGAAAATGAATTGTTTGCTTTCTGTCCTTTTCTTCCCATAAATGGCTTAATGGATATGAAAATACTTTTCTGCACCCTCCAAAAAATATCAAATGAGCAGGGATTATACCAACAAATATCAATGTTAATTCAAAAATGGATTAACAATTAAAGATTTGAAGTACATTAGCATTGATCTCCAGCATGAAATAGTTGTGATCAATAAGCTAATCTGTAAATTTGATTGAGTAAATCCTGTTTACTAAAGTATTCTATAAGCGCAATTTACAAACGCAAGAAGATGAAAATTCTGCTTTTACTAAAAAAAAAATAAATTTGAAACGATCATATCAGTGTTTAGATAGGAATGGAAAAACAAGATTTTCTCATTCAAGAATGCATTCCTACAGAGATACTTGAAACTTCACTGGCACAATGCTGACAATATACAAATTGAGAAATGTCCTTTTGATACTACAGAAATGGGACTGTCACACAGTGACCTTGGCCAGTGGAAATACATAACAGGGCAATAACCTCTTCTGCTTTTTTTTCCTAAGATCTCATATAAAACGTTGTACTGGTTTACAACTATATTGCTAGACAGGAACGGGAAATAAGATAAATTGGTGGAAATATATCCTCATACCTATATAACTATATTTATTCTAGGAATTGTATCAATACAACTACAGTGGTTAAAAAAATAAATCATACCTTTGACTGACAGGTTTAAATAGTACAAAACTGTTTATACCAAACCTTAGTATTGAATGTGAGACTTTAAACTGAGTAGGTAAGTGCTGCTAATTGACAATAATTGAAGCATGAAAATGACAGGTAGTGAGATATGGTATTTAATTTAAAAAAAAAAGAAAAGAAAAAGAAATAAGGAGATTTAATTAAGAATAAAGTGAACTTTTTTCTAGTTGTATGTAACAACATTTTACTGAGAAGTTAAAAGACATAGAAATTTTCATTTTTATCTGTAATTCTAAGTTTTGTGATGGGTCAACTTGAAATGGTTGCACTTCAAAATTTATGAAAAAATAGCCTTAGTGAAGACAGAAAAATGACAGGCATTAATGTAAGGAATTTTAGGACAAATCAATGCACTTCACAGGGAAATGCCGAATTCTTTCCAATTCCTTTGTTCTCCTCTTAACCCCAGTAGAGAGAAAACACCACTTGATTTTTTCATGCAGTCATTGCTATAGACCCCTAAATAATGCAACTGACAGGCCTTGAGATACAACAGATCCTACACTATCAGAATACAGAAAAAACCCCAACCTGTCATGACATTTGAGATCCTCATACATAGTGAAAAACATGAACACATGGAAAAAAGCTCCTTTACCATTCAATTAATGAAAAGAAACCAGTTATGATATCAAAACCTAATACAAACTAACATAAATAAATTCAGTATTCAGACTGCTAAACATTTATTCATCCAGCTCTACCTCAATTTATGGGCCCTCTAAAAGACAACTGAAGTCTCTAAAAATCAGGTCTACTCCAGCAGGCACCTGTAGTAAGGGAAGTCACTTAGTCCACCACAACTGTAAAAGTTCTGTTGGTAGGTTTTTGTTGTACTCTGGCCCCAGAGGAATGTTACCTCTGCAGTTTATCAGTCAGTCTGATGACTCTCTCCAAACTCACTTCTCTCAAAACTGCATGGTCTCTCTATCGTTGTCGGTAACACTGGCTACGTGTAAACAGCAAGTAGTGCAACGCACTACAATCAGATCTAAACAGAGCAGGACAGCTGGTGATGAGGATGCAACATCTGCACTATAAAAAGGTTAGAGGTGGATTTCGCAGTAACGCCAGTCTGAATGTCCCTGAATGAAGGCTGGTTGATATGTACTAGGTGCACTTCTGGAGTACATCTTCTACACTTGCTCACGAAATGAGCAAACTGAGGCCAACCTGATTTTATACAGAATTTTTCTGACCAGTTAAGAGTATGCACCACAGCTTACAGTATCTCCCCAAATAACTTGTCAACTACAAGAGGTCAAATGTTAAAAAGTTCAGGTATCATTAAAAATATAGAAACAACTGTACCTTGCTTTAATTCCTTAGATAAAAATCCTAATATGAAAATGAAATTAAAACTGCTATATTTTTCTAACAACTAAGCATGAATACAGCAGCATGTTTACTGAATTTTCTTACATGCAATTTTTTTAACGTTCAACGAAATTTGGAGTTAATTTTTAAAGATGTACAAAAAGATGTTACATTCAATTTTAAATGGAACTCAGATAACTGAGTTTTAAAGTTTTCTCCAAGATTTGTAACAGAAATTGGAATTGAATCTTACTTGAGCTAATGGGTACTCTCTGAAACAATCTCCCCAAACCTCTGACAGAATATAAGATATTTTAAAGTCCCATTTTTCCTCCTAGCAAAACTAGAACATATGAGAATAACTAAGAATTAGTAAGATCAACAGAGGTCAAAACTAAAGAAACGAATGGTAATTTTTACACATTGAAAGACCTGTTTTCTCACAGAAGTGTAATTTCAGAGAAATTTGCAAGTCAACTGCAATCATGAACATTTTGTCAAACTATATAATGAATGCTACTGTTTTCCATACAGCCCACATGAAACCATGAAATTCTATACATTCACTCAGACTTTCAACTCTGTACACCCAAATTTCTGGTATTCCCTCTACATCACCTTTTTTTTTTTTTTTTTTAAGAAAAGCAGCATATAAATTGGAAAAACCCTGTTAGTTTATCTCCTAAACAAATCAAAAGCTCTTTAGCCATAGTACATACACACTGCTTATTGATGTATTTAATCTCTCAACTTTTGAAAATAGTATTTCATGTTGTATGTTTGACTTTGGAGGAAAAGAAGGTTTAGGTTATTAGTTCATGCCACCTGACTCGATGTACTTGTAAATCTATAAAGGAAAGTTAATTGCAATGGGACTTGAGCACATACTCATCTTAAAAAGCTTCATAACAAAAAAAGTTTGTGAAGATCACTTAAAGAAAAAATGTGCAATTTTTGCATTACAGTTTGGTACGTAGATGGAGTGTGATTACTTATTGATAGTGTATAACAAATGAGTTTAATATTCACAGGTACTGTATTTCCTTAAAAAACAAAAAAAGAAAGAAAAAAAATAAGAAAAGAGGAATTTTCTCCAGGAACGCATTCCTTTGATATTAGCAATACACAAGCTTCCATTTATTGATGGTATTCGTGCAAACTAAACACAGAAACATTTGATAGAACTTTGTGGAATTCTAAAGAATATTTCTGTGTTGTTCATTGTTTTAAAATCTGATGATCTTTACAGCAGACTGAAATTTAGAATGAGTTCCATTATTAAGTCACAGGTGCCAAGGACACTAAAATGAATGTGAAATACCAACTGCAAAGAGTTTCCCAATAATTCCTATGAGTAAGTCTGAATTTACTGCAGCATACTACACCCCCTGGGCACATCCATACATCCTCCCCCCTTAAAGGCTACATCTAGAAGCTAAGAAGCACTATGCAATCACCACATTAGAAATCCCTATAGTCTCACTTTAGGTACGACTGTTTTTACTTGACAATTTTGATTAAATTTAGCTTAGCCTACTTCAAAACAGAAGGCTGACAAAACCAAGCAAGTAAAAAGTGAGGCTTTTTCTGATGAAACAATGAAAAGACTGTTTTAAAAGTTGAACTGCACATATCATTTACCTAAAGTACTAACTCTATCGCTTATTTTGAAAAGTTATTTTAATTAGAAAGGAGAGACATTGGAAATGACTTACAGTAGTAAATGTGCAGTTCCTCCATTTCATAACTCTAAGTATCAATGAAAGGATCTTCACCACATAAAAAAGAAGTGGTTTGCAAAAGCACCTCTGTGTATCAGCTGGTTTTCATAACGATATTCTCTATTTTTACATTTGTCCATATAAACAATGAACAAATGTCTCTCGTGATTAGTCAAGTATGTTTCTTTTTGGCTTCTAGAGAGAAAACCTGTTTCATTACTATCTACGTGATTTCAGGTCCACATAAAGAATAGAAAATAAGCTGGTTTACATTTCATCCTTGGAAGAAAAATGGGACTTGAGAGATTATTCAAGTTCTTTAAAAAAGTAACAGTACATCTGCACAGTCATCACAGAAACTGAAGTTAGAAAATTTTCTTGTGGAAAATGAGCTTTTGCAAGAAACACCACCCTGGAACACTCTTGAGAATGGTGTTGCTAGTAGAAAATAAGTAACACATTCTTGTACTCTCATCTTAATTTGTTATGCGAACAAAGACTACAGGGAAAGGAAGGGAAGATGTAAAAAGTTTCTTTTTTGTTTTGTTTTTTGTTTTGTTTTGGTTTTTTTTTCCAATCCAGAAATCCATAACACAAACTGAAAAGTAAAGGACTATCATTAATGGCAGCCCTGGATATTTCCTTGGATTCAAAAGGCATCAGACCCCAGACTCTTTCTACATCTGGTAGAAATCACCATGTATTGTAAGACTGTGAGCCCCAAATCTTTTTCTAGCTGTATCCATCTAAAAAGTCTCAATCTACTAATCTTGCTGCTCCTTATAACTGTAGAAAATCATGGTCACAATAACATTTCTTAGTAATACATGAATAACACTCTACATGAATAACACTAGTGCCTCAGTGACTTTGATGACATTGATTTAAGCATTAATTTAACATACAGGTAAGCTAGCAAAAGACACTTAGACATGTCTCTGTAATAATGTAGTCCTACACCACAACTTATATTCCACAATCATCCACTATCAGGCGATGTGACACTTTGTAAGAATCCCATTTCCTGAAATTCCTCCCTTCCTCACTTTCAGTAAGGGAGAGTTTACAACTTATACAGCAATACAGTCTGTACCTACGGTAGTCCAAATGATGTAGCTACAATCCATTCTATTTAGACAAACTCCAACTGATGCATAATGCAGTCTTCATTTCACATGGAATCACGGAATTGTTGGAGTTGGAAGGGACCTTCTAGAGAACATCTAGTCCAACTCCCCTCCCAAAGCAGGATTGCCCAGAGCACATTATTCAGGACTGCATCCAGGTGGGTCTTGAAAATCTCCAGAGAAGGGAACTCCACAACCTCCCTGGGCAGCCTGTTCCAGGGTTCTGTCACCCTCACCGTGAAGAAGTTCTTC
>KZ506370.1:77404-136084 GCA_002844005.1 Limosa lapponica baueri | reverse complement strand
CTGGTTACAGGCCTCCAACTCAACCCTGCTCTATTAATTACAACCCTCTGAGTCCTGTCACACAACCAGCTCTCAATCCACCTCACTGTCCCCTCATCTAGCCCACACTTCCTCAGTTTCCTAATGAGGATGTTATGGGAGACAGTGTCAAAAGCCTTGCTGAAGTCACGGTAGATGACATCTGCTGCTCTCCCCTCATCCAGCCATCTAGTTATAACAGGTTTGAAAAGACAGGGGATGTTGTAGAAAGCTCCAGCACTTTGTAAAGCCTAGCAGCTGCTTTGGGAGCTAGCAGAACATTTCCAAAAAGATTCTTCTCTTTGGAAAAGGGGCTATTCCTCTGTCAGTGACTTATCTCCAATGAGGTCCACATGGAAACAACTGGAGTGGAAATTTTATTGGCAGCTTTGCACAGCTCTCCCTCCCCCAGTTGCATTTTCCATATTACATTTTATAAAGTAGGAGTTAAAGAATAACTTTCAAATTGTAGTTTATTTAAAAAAATGAAGCCATGAGAGCTATGACGGCTGGCAACCAACACAAGGTTAAAGCTGAACCTTTACCCTTGCAGACTGTCATAACAATTTCTTTGAAAGGAGTGCTATATAAACTGAACAAGCAGACAGGTTTTTGTGTTCTCACATAAATGGAAACTATGTCATATAAAAGAACTTTAATGGGCAAATGACACTGGGTTTTTTTGTAACAGAGTTTAAGATTTTCTTCCTTTCATTTTTCCTTTTTTCCACTTGAAACACACATTCTATCATGCCTATGAGCAGCACAAATGGACAAATGCTATCAAAAGTTTCAGTTGCACACAGTATTTCATATTCTGTTTTTCCACCATCCACTACATTTTGTCTGGTGTTAGTGGATGTATCGGTACTGTACTGCATTTTTTAAGACTTCATAGGGAAAAACTATTACATTACTCTGCACTTGGTGGAAAAACTTTACTCTTTACAAAAGAAATGTTGTAGAATTTATTAAAACGAAAGTGCCAATAAGATTTTACTTTAATACCTGGGGGAGAAATATGATCATCTGCACCAATAAGAAAAAGATGCATGCACTAGGTGCTCTACTAATTACGACTGCTTTGGTGGGCAATATCATTGGTGAAACAGATGTTAGGGACCTATTAACAAAAGTTTTTCAAACATCTGCTTACAATTTTAAGGCAATTGTAAATACAGCACAGAAGGTCAATTGGGCTCATTAAGGTCTATGTGCAAATCTACTGCTGCAGGTTTCTTTTTAGCTAATACTGACTTTTTTTAACACAGGAAATAGAGTTTAATAGCAACTTGTGTCAATTTTGATTGTGATTTCATACAACAACAAACAACAATCGCATGCCCTATGCTTCACCAAATAACCCATTTTCCTTCCTCTTTTTCCTCTCTACCTACAGCACGCTGCCATGGTTCTATGAGGTGAAGCACAAGGTAAAGGAAAGGTTATAAATTGGGCAATTATATAGAAATGATTGATTTTACTTTTAAACACCAATTATGAATCTTGTTAGGAAATCTTCATTTGTTGATCCAAAGACAAATGAGTTTTGATTACAATGCATGGTTACGATATGCAAATTATTCTTAACAACTGGAATCAGTAGCCCCTTTAAGTGTCAGAACAAGAACACAGATGTTCAGTAGGTCTAAAACATGTTATTGATTGGAAATACTCTTCATCAGCCTTCCTCAAACTGCAACAACCCAGTAACGCTGTTTTCTGATGAACTGCTCAAGATGTAAGCCCCTGACCACAGTCCCAGCAACAGCAGTAAGCTACAATGTTTCCATTGCATCTCTTAATCAGTATTCCAAGATTCAGGAACACTAACTTGCACAGGAGTTTCCAAAATTGGTTCTCTGAGAAGACATCCAACAAACTTGCTATCTTGAGTTACAGTCTGAACTAACCAGGTGACTTTGCACTAAAGCACATCTGTAATAGTCAGACGTTCTGAGAAAAGGACCCAACAGTGAGCAGCAACCTGCAGCTGAAAGGCTTTCTGAACCAATTCAGTTACATTCCCAAGAACCTGTTTTCCACCTGGAACCGTATTGGTTTTACACGGGAAAAACTTTCTGATACAAAAGCCTTAAAGTTTTTAACATAGTGAAGACATTTATGAAAAGGAGGAGGAAAAATGCTGTGATGTAGAGGTCAGTCACTACTAAAATCACAGCCTGTATCATAATAAAATTCATAAATTCGACAGCAAGTGTTGATCTATTAAAAACAAAAAATAATCATTTTGTAAAAAATTTTATAATAATTTTAAAAGAAAATTCTATTACTACCTGTTATAATTCATTACAGAAAAATTAATGATTCTACAGTAAAATTGCATTTAAAAGCTTCTAAATTCTAAGGCTTGCACCAGATGTGAAGAAGATTCTACTTTAAGTACTTTACTGCAGATTTTACAGCAAACCCAGCTTAAGAAATAAACAGCAAACAGCACCTTCCACATCAGTACCAGTATACAGTTGAAATTATTGAAAAGAAATGAAGTATAATATAGATGAAAGTATAAAATTTGTAAAAGTTCTTTATATCTGCAACCTTGAAGCTGTGCTCATATGGATCTGAAAAAGTAATATGAGTCCTTCTTGTCCAAACAACAGCTAAATCTGAAAGCAAACATCAGAGCTTTCAGAAAACATTCCCATCAATAAAGACTTGTCTTTACTCAGCTTGGCCCAATATTGCCTGCTTTAAAAACTTATCACCCTATCCATCTTCTCTGTGACTTACTAGAAAGGATATTTTCAATGTCTTAGAAAATTTTTTTCCAAGTCATTTTTCCTTCATCTAGCATTTTGAAGAGTCTAAATGGACTGTGGATTTCTTTATTTCTTGTAAAGGAAGTGGGTAGCTTAATTTTGCAGGGCTGAGGAGTCTGGAGATTACAACTGATAATCTGAAAACTAAGCTTTTTCATTCCTGTGTTTTTAATCTTCATGTTAAACTTAGGTGAGCAGAACGTCATTAATTATATACTTGAGACTGAGTACGTAATAGAAGTAACATTCTTCTTTGTTTTTAAAAATCCACAACCCCATTGTGGCAATTCCAGAGACTCCAGGTACACTTCATACCAGAAAGGGAAAAGTTTAGTGACATAAATTACCCCACCTCCAACCTCCCCTTCAGAATTCCAACTATTTTAAAAATTGCTTGAATTCATGGCACAAAGCTAATTTTAGTGGCCTAACCTGCTTTTACTGAACTGATCGAGATATTTTTCTTGCCTGGGGAAGTGACGAAGGAGAGAGAAGAGAGGAAAAGCAATAACATTTCCTAATAAAAACAGACCTAAGGGCTCCTACACATAAAAACTTAGAAGAGAAGAAAAGCTATCATTACCACTTCCACCAACTTTTTAAATTTCCTATTTTAATACTGATCCAACTTCACCTATGCAACTTAAAAAGGGATGCCAAAGAAGGTAAAATCCTTACATTTTACTAGGAGTTAAATGAAAAATGTGTCCCTTCATTATACCACTTATATTTGTTGGATATTATTCAGGACCACTTAATTAAAAAAAAGCATATACTACCAAATCAAATCCCAGAAATCCCAAAGAAACTGGGTGTGGGAAATGTAAGGATCTAACCAGCAAAAAACCAGCACAAAGGTAACACTGATGATGAAAGGATTTGCTTTAGCTGAGGAGGACATAAAAGATGAAGTTCTACAAAGGCCATTAAGTATTCACCAGCTCACTGCAAATTACACTAAACACTTGGTAAAGAAACATTTGGCAGATGTCAGCAATATGTAAGCCAAACATGTTCCTTACATTGAAGGATAATGTAACTACAGAGAGGGTTTGTTTTGGAACGATTTCTACAGCACAAAAATAATCTGGCCTCGTCTCCTGGCAAGGCTGGATTTACCAAGGAAGAAACAAGAGAAAACCATGACTACTTATGTGACAGATCCACATTTCTGCCATTTACATACCTAATATCACTACTGAAATAAGATATTATACACAAATTTGGATAATAAGACATTTAGTTTCAAAAAAGACTGCAATAGATCTTTAAAATCTCAAATATTTATGTAACCTCTTGTTTTAACAAGTGTAGTACATACAGTACTGCATACACACAACTACTTCAAAATCTTCCACGTTTCGGATTTTGCTATCCCACCATTATCTTCTTCAGGTTTGAACTATGTTCCTAAGTGTGATTTACAAAGTTAAAACAGAACCTAAACCCAGTGAAATCTGTGGAATTTTCTTCTCTTCTCAAACTCCAAGTAGAAGTTTTTGCAGAAGCACACAGGTTCACACCCACCCACCCACCCCTCCCCAGTTATTAGAAAGGCTGACTTGAACATTCAATGTTAAAATTAATGTACTGTTAGGTTCCACTTTAAGAAAACTATGCTTAAAGACAAGACAGAAAGGCAAGCATCTGTTTATAATTAGGAAAGATATCCTTGGCCTAACTGACCAGGCTGTCAGTAAGTATCATTGCTAGGTAGAGCTTTTAGATTTCTTTTGGGCATATGAATTTCCTAGAATCAAGTCACATCCTTACAGCTGATGCAGTCAGTACTCCAAGACTTTATGTGCACAGCAAATTAGAAGCAGCAACTGAGATGCATGTGGGATTCCCAAACTTGCTTTCACTAATGAGCTCAAGTATCTGTAAATATTAAGAAGGGCAGCAAAGCACAATACTCATGCTAACTCAGGTTAGGAATCCAGGCTCAATCAGGTACACTAGTGTTGCATATGCTGCTTTGAAACTAGTTCAGAGAATCTATACAAGCTT
The DNA here is from genome assembly GCA_002844005.1 of Limosa lapponica baueri. Taxonomy (NCBI): domain Eukaryota; kingdom Metazoa; phylum Chordata; class Aves; order Charadriiformes; family Scolopacidae; genus Limosa; species Limosa lapponica. The sequence continues at coordinate 131,273 of KZ506370.1, read as the reverse complement.
TGTATCCAGACTGAGTTCACTGTACACTTACCTTATGCCAGATAAAGTATTCCCTCATGTTGGTATTTTGATTGGAAAAGCTAGCAAGAATACTTTTATTTGCTCTTCTCTTGTGGTTGTACATGTGATTGAAATCTCTAGTTCTTCCCCCTCTCTCCCCTTCTCTCCTCTAATGTCAGCAGGGCATCATTTGCATCAGATCAAATGATCTGATCAACAGATTTTAAAATAGAGAATCCACCATAAAGATATAATACAGATTTGCTCTGTTTCAAATTTTTGAAATAAAGTAACTGAATTTTAAAATTGCTAAGTTATCTGCTACTGTCACCTACACAGCTACCAAGTTTCATGCAGCTCACCGAGACATTTAATGAAAATGCTATTGACTTTTATCATCATAACACTGTTATCATTTTAAAATAGCATGGCTCTAATCCCAGTAAAATAAATCATCTTCACAGCTCTGGGCCTCTGCTAATTACATGGTTGCAAGAGTGACAGCTTCTAGAATAAAACTTCACAACTATGAGTTATCTGGAACTAACATAAGGCAAATTTTTATTGTCATATACAACCCTTTGCATGAGCTCACAAACATGAGAGATGCAAATTACAGCTGAAACTATGGTGGTTGAACAATATCACATGCATTTGTGAATGCTGGAGAAAAGAGAAAAGTAATCAGGCTTTCCCCCCACATACACAACACTTTCCTGTCCCCTACAGAGCAGAGAGTCCTTCACTCCCACCTCAATTAGATACCTGTTCTAGTTCAAGTTTCCCGAACAAATTCATCTGAAAACAAGATCACTGAGTTCTCATCAGCTGAAAATTTTACTTCTGCTGAGGCTGACTAAAATCAAGCAGGCGAAAGCCTCTGCTGTTTATCAGCTGGACTCCCAGCCAGGAATACAGACGCTTTCAGAAGCTCACACAAAAACTAGCTGTTCAAACAACTGAATTAAAATTACAGCCCATGAATCTCCATTGGGAAAGAATGAGCAAGTGGACACAAAATCTTCCAAATAGAAAACAACCTTCTGCTGAGAAACACACTTAATTTAACATCATGAAAACATAGTTTTAACTATTTACAGCAGTCTGCATTGGGAGTGCAGCTAGCTGTTCATTATGCCTCTTGAAATGGCTGATCTTCTACTATCTTAGGGCAGCTGAATTTCTCAGAATTAGCTCTTCTCATACATAACTTCATCAATGTCAGTTCTATGTATGTATCCATAAAAAAATGCATGCTGGTTGTATTTGACAGCTAAAAGACTTTTCTGTTCAGTTAGCTGAATTTTCCCAGAGAACTAGACAGGTGGATTCTTTGGCAATCTCCAATTTTTCACTGGGCAGTACTTCAAAATGGTGGCCCTCATCTATGACATTCATTCCTAGAAAGGACATGTACTGTTCAAATCACAGTAAGTGAGCAGGACCTATCACACATCAACCTTTAAATTATCTATGAGGAGTTACAGTGCCTGAAAAGGAAATATTGCATCCCTAGTAAAACAAACCAATGAGCCACCCATATGAACCAGCACTTATCCAACGCAGTGCAAACGGAATAGTGGTCTATAGTCATCCAGTCACCTAACCACAGTAAGGAAATATTGTTTCCTCCGAGGAATTCTTTCTCAAAGTCTCTGTTTAAGCACTTCATACTTCCATAATTCTGTCATAAGTACTTGGCAGAAGCTGTAATACAAACATAACGAATGGCAACCCTTACCAGATTACAAACTATAGTCTCTGAAACTTGGGCCTCCAGAGACATCTATTTTATATAGCAGTTTCATATGTGTATCCAAGTGGGGCTGGAAGCTACACTTGCCAGAAGCACAGTAGCCGCTAACTATATTCCTAATTCTAGGCATGGCTGCTATTAGAGTACATTTCAGGGAGTATTTTGACAAGGTATAAGAATTTCAGGCAGTATTTCAAAATGCCCAGAGAGTTTCCTGGAAGACCTATTGTCCTTTCCCTCAATAGTATGTCCAAGGTGTTGTCTTGCCTAACTTGAGGCATGAGGGGGGCGGTTGGGGGATAATTTCTGACCAGAATTTTAAAGCCAATGAAACTGGACCCACATTTAAAAAGGTGCTCCGAATGACCAAAGACACATATAGGATACTTTGAGAAAGCTTCATTTATTGCTTGCAAAACCATGCAGAATGACTGCAGAAACAGTTCCATCATTCTGTGACACCGTTGTGGAATTAAATTAGAACATGTTACCAGAAAACCCACTTCAATTATGTGGGGAGTAGGTCAAAGGGTCCAATTTGTATTCCTACCTGAGCTTCCAAGGCTTTTTTTCTTGCTCATGCTTCTGTTGTGCATGACACAAATATTTCATTTATATCAATAGTGCTGCTATCATTCTGTAGTCACTTAAGTGTAACTAATCAGAAATCTCCTACATTACAAATAAAAAAATCACCTGTTTCACATCATCTCTGTGCTATTTTGTAGAATCCACAGTACTGCAGGTCTAGAATGTACATATTATACTGTGTCCTACTAAGAAAAAATTCAGAGCTCTTCCCTTTACATAAACTTTTGGTTTCCATAGTGACCATATTCAACACTTGCAGCATAACAACATAAATACAATTTAGAAAGATGCTTGCTGACCATTACATTAAAATGCAAAAGGGTGTACCTTTGGCCTTTTACCTTTTCATCTCTGTGATAAGATGCTATGCAAGAAATTACTTTTTTCCCCACAAATATTTATGTTCAACCTTATTGTGCAACTTTTATTCAACATCCTGTAACACACATACAGCTATAAAATCTCCCATAGAGAATGCAACTTGTCTAATATCACTTAAGAATCTGAGAAACAAATTTCATTTTAGTTATTTTTTTAGCTAATTTTGAAAGTGAAACCCAACAATTCAAATCCTCCTAAGTGTTGAAATAAAATGCTATTTCAGTAATTCTCTGAATTATGTTCTGTCAACACAAAAAGAAAGAACTCCCACAAAAATTTTTCAATTTCAGCCTATCATAAACCTCGTGAACCAAAGATGCATGGAGTTATGAGGACTAATGGATGAGGAACAAATTACATTTTTTCTTAAATATGTTATAATCCAACTTTACTGGAAAGTTGGAATTTGTCCCCGAAAACACACAGAATAATAATGTTAAAATGTCTCATGTTAAAAAGGGCTGGGGAAGACCCTTGTAAAGTATTCTAGCTAGTTTCCAGAACAGGACTAAGCCTGCTCAAATCCCAAGCATAAAAAAATCAGGGTACAAATTTTTTATCAACTTATCCATATAAACGTATGAAAGGGATGCCTTAAAACATCGTGAAACCACTTCATAAGATTAAATTTTGTCATATAAAAGACTAGAAATAGATACTTGCTTCCTTTCAGAAGTCTTCACATGCTTACATTATTAAAGCTCACAACTGCAAATATATTTCATATAGTCAAGTGTACATGAGTACACATGTACAATTGTACGAGTACATTCTAAACCAAAACTCCTCTACCAGGTGTATTTGTTGAAAATATGGTATGTCCATAATGAAAATAAATATATTTAGAAGGCTAGTGCTTTTTGTTCTGGAAGCAAAATTATGAAGCACATGGAGAAGAGAAAAAAATTATTCAAGAAAACCCAAACAGGACTGTTAAATTCCTACATTAGGGAAGGTCAAATTATACTTTCACTTAGAGCCTGTAGTCTCGACTTGTACATTTAGAGCCTGCTGAAAACAACCATGTATTTAAAGAAAAAAAAACAAAGTTGGAAAATGGAACAAATATGACAGGTAAATTTAAGCCCTAATCCTGTACCAAGTTCTACTTTGTAAGTATTCTTAAAACCACACAGCCTCAACAAAAAGTTATGTGATTCGACACGCAAGTAAAAACACAAGTCAGTCTTGAAGCAGCAGCAGGAATGCTGCAGAGAAAATACTATACCAAGTACTTTATGGCCAGTACTATTTCTGGCCTTAATTTATGAGTCCACTTCCGTGTAGAACTGCTGTAACACCTTAAAATGAAGTCTTTAAATTATGATATGCAGTTACATGGGGCAAAAAAGAAGGGGGCAAGGCAAAGGGATTGTAATTTCAGAAACAAACAAAAAAAGCAAAGCCAACTAGATCAATCACAGTCAGCAAAAGTGTCTGCAAGAAGGACAGGATAAGGGCCCCTGCTGTTAGAGCATCAGATCACTTGAGCCCTTTACTTAGACAAGATGCGTAAGACTGGCAAACAGTAGACTGGACTCCTGAATGATCAAAAGAACTAAGGACATGGATATAGTGAAGAGCAAAACACAACATAAAGACATCATCATTTCTTGCAGGTAGTGACAAAATTTTGACTTGACAGAGATGAACAAGCAGAAGAGACTTTCTTTTCCACTGTAGATCATACTCACCAATTATGTTCTGGCAGAAGAGAAGCAGTACAGAGAAAAGGAGAAATTAAGGGAAACAAGTTCTAGTCAGTAGATTTTGACAAAAGACTGAAACAGTTATACACTCATGATTATGGATTGGCTGAATCTGAAGGAGAAAAATCTGCAGTAGAAGCAAATAAGGTATCCTGAGAATTTCTTGATTCTGCTTGAAACACAAAACCTTAATGTGAGCATCTGCCACACAGCTGGTGCTTTAAAACAGACGTAGGTAAAATCAGAGTGGACATAAAACTAGCTCACATTTTCTGAAACCAAATCCAACTCAGATTACTGACAAATAACGCAGACACCACACATATCCTAGTAACACAAGTATCACTGTTTCAAAACTGCCCTCCAGAACGTGTTCACACAGAAAAAAAACCTACATGTAAATGTAACTAATTCTAGGAAGACCTAATGCACGATGTAATATGGTCCAGTGCAGAAATCTACGCACAAATGGCATACACACCAATAATCACCTACTTAGGAAAAACCACATCTAGGGATCATATTCCTACCCTTCTTGTAATGAGGTGGGTATGAGCCACTGCGTAAGATGGAGAGATGGTTAATGTATTTTGAAACCTGAAAACCAGAACGAAGCACCTCAGATTTACTAGAACACATAAAACTGAAAACACACACTAGGCAAATACTTCTGCCTTACAGCTCATTCCCTTGATGATATTATCACACAATAAAAAAAAATCTTTAGAAATACTGAAGTACATGACAGATTGAAAACAAAAGTTTGTGATTTTTTAAAAAAATTAAAGGACAGTTTATAATACACAACTTTCACAATTTAGCTTTTTTAATAGTTATGTGGTTGAAGCTTGTAAAGACACTCACAACATGATTTTTTTTTAATTCAGTGTTTAATGATTCTGCTAAATACAAGAAAAAAGCCACCCTAGTTTACTGAAGAGCAGTTCATTTGGGTTACCTAGCATTGCACTGGATGTGACTGCCAGCTGGCTCCACAGCCAGCTAGAATGGGTGAGCAGTCCCAGCTGGCTGCCTGCCAAGCTGCCTGGCGTATCTTCTGTGTAGTCCAAAGTAAGGTGCCTGGAGTGCTGTTGAAGAAAAACCAGAAGACCCACAAACCAAAACCCAGCGTTCTCTTCAACCAAATGAATATGTTAAGTCTCCTATGCTAGCATCCATTAGATGACAGAGTACAAGATAAACACACACATAAAATGTTCATCTGAATTATCTCACAGTACAAGGAAAAGTGAAAAAGAAATTATAGCATAGTTCGACTCTTGGCTTTGTTTTTTATATTTGGTTCATCTCTGATCTAGTACTTTGTAATCTGAATTTAGCTTAGGCTTTCTTCGTATAGTTACCACCACTGCAAAAAACCCTTTCCTATTTCCAAGAAGGTACTAGATAAATGCATTGCAGATCTAGCCCATTAATTAAGAGATACATACGTGTGTGTTTAAAGTACGTGAAAAAGTGCTGATTTTAATTAAAAAGCTACAGCCCTTCATTACTAGAAAGCCTCCCTGACATGAGTTAGAGAGCAGTTAAATAAAAGGAAAATTTACATCCAAAAATCTTGAAAAATCTAGGGTTACCACACTTTATGAGCCATGTCTAATTTGTATGTGGCACATCTGGTATAATAGATATGATATACAAGCAGGCAAATATTTGAAATAATAAGTGTTTCCCAGTGTTAAAATAAACACCTCAGCACTTCAGATTTTTGCTCAGCAATCTTTCCTCAGTGGGAGAGGAAGCAGGGAAGGAAGGGTACTTATCTACTTATCTACTGTTACACACTACCACTTATGAATTATCACTCACTCAGCGAGATTTTTGGTTTCAAATCCAAGTAGAAAGCATTCCATTTCACTTGGTTAATGTTCACAATATTTCACTGCTTAACTTGGCAAAACATCAAAATAGAACGTTTTCACCCTTCTTAACCTCTCCTGTTGGCACACCAGTTTATTAAGCTAGTGCCTCATAGCAAATTACCATTTTCCCTCTAAATCAATGTAATTCTGCTGTCATGAACACCCTGTATTACAGCTTCAGCCAACTGGAGAATATTCATTCCTTCTTCACAGGTAAAGGCCTATAGTTTCTGTCCAGTTGTTCTCCAGTTACTAGTGAAATATAATTTGTCAATGACTAAATATTATCTGTTCTGATGACCACTGAATGCTGAAACCTCCAAATAGTACATTAGACGAAAAACAGGTTATCAGGTAGAATTCTAATGTTCCAATTATCTGTGCTCCCACAAACGCCTACCATACTTTATATGCTCATGCTATATTAAAATAAAAAACAGAAAAGTCTGGAACAGTAACATACCTTCAGCAAGGAGCTAATGATGACCAGCAGACATTCTCCCAGACTGACTTATGTTATAGCAAACATGTAACAGGACCTGCTCACTGATCAACCTGGACTTCATAAAAAAGAAATCTTCAATTTTGCTCTTATTATTTACTTTACAATTTACCTATTCTTCCCTTTTCCTTCCACCCTCCTCCCAAAAACCTGACTGTTGTATATCTAAAATCTTCAGAGCAAATGGTTTCTCTGTTCCCTTTACTAGCTGGTTTCCTTAAAATTCAAGACTGAATTTTCTGGTAAGTTCTGCAGAATAGTTTCAATTAGCATTAAGTACACAATGTGTTACACTTATTCTTGCAGATGCCCCAAAGAGACATTTATGTCTATCTCTTGTGTACTCAGGTCAAGATCTGAGTTCCTAACTTAAATAAGATTGACTTCTCCTAATTTTTTTTTTTTTAATTATCAGTCAGCTACTATCAGAATTATTTTAATTAATGAAATTACATGTAAAAAAAAAGACATGAGTTCTGCAATTTCTAGTTTTAATAACTGGCACTAATTAATTAAATTGTAGTAACAGTAAGTTATATCTTATCCATGTCAAACATGAAATCAAACCAAAAACTAACAAATAAGGAAATAAAAGTTACTGATAACAGCAAAGTACTGGAAATGTGTGAGGAAAATACTGGGAATAGAAATAAAAATAACATAAGCAGAAATCTTCTATTTATTGTCTCCAAAAGATAAACAAGAATTTGCACTCCTTGTCTATATCAGAGACTAAGAAATAGAATAAATAAGATAGAAGATCTTAATATGTTTTGTACACCTAAAGTTATAACAGCTTAGATAAATTACTAGATCAAATTAAGACCATTTTATAATACCATTTATGGTGCTGTGAAGGCCATGTTAGGCTGTTAAGCAAAATAATTCCTCATCTTGCTCTGCCAGAAGGGTTAAAAATCCCCACAGGAACATGGCATGCAGTGAAATACCTATGAAAGTATATTGTGTAATCAATTTCCAGCTCTGTGGCTACAGCATATGGCTCTGTGACAATCTCCGTTAATCAAAGAAACTTTAATTCCTAGAGACAAGATTAGCAGAGCCAGTTAAATCCACTGCAAAGGTGCCTGAATGTAGTTTTCTAGGCTGAATGTTTCCATATAGCAGGCACTTCAACAATCTACATCAAGAATCTTTAATTGCCATAGCTTCTTGCCGAAAGCAAGAAGCCTCTTGGGGTAAGGATTCTTTCCTACTTGAGGCTTTACAGCATGCTGGTACTGTGGCACAAAAAGACATCTTCTGTCTATTTTTTGTCAGCACGTTGTCAGCATTCTGATGGAGAAAACATGCCCCAGAAGAAGAAATCTGCGCTTAGTTCCAAAGAAAACCACATAAAAGTAACAACTGAATGGTAGCAGAATGCTGATGCAAAGATAGAAACAAAACAACAGGCAAATAAGCTGAAGTCACAGCACTCTTATCGACTTTCCAACACCTTCCCGTTAAAAATTCTGTGGTGCCTGACTACCACAAGAAATATCCAAGCCACTCACAGCTGCTTTTCAAAAACCTTGGCAAGAGGTGATTATTTCATTTTTCTTTTTTCAAATGGATGGATAAATTGTGATGGAAAATATTAAACATTCCACAAGCATCAATCCTTGCTAACCTGACATGGTCTACTAACTTAAAGTTATTCTCTATCACAAGAATTCTACATGACATCAACTACTGCACAAGATTTTAAATGTGCATTAAAGCAGGTGGCCAACAGCAATTTCTTTTATATATCATATCTGGTACCACAGTCCATATAAAGTACACACTTTATCTTTTGCTAATAAATTAAGCCTTGAGTGAGAGCACTTCATCTAATTTCCAGTCTTGAAACTTGTAACATTCTTGAAACCTGTAAAATAATATTCTTTTTTTCTGTGTCTGTGGACAGTACTTTAAACTATTTTCTTCTTTCAGGCAAGGCTGACAGAGATCATATAAGCATTCTTCTGTATTACTTCACAAATGTATGATCTCGACAAAACTTCTGCATAAGAAGCCAGTGGCACAAACCAAGTTTATTAGAGGAAAAAGGTTAAAAAAAAAAATCTAAGAAAATAGATAGAAAAATTTTTCTTTCTCTTTGGGGTGGAATGAGCATCTATATTCAACAAGAAAATGTTTTTTGGTACAAGATCAGTACTTCATCAGACTTAAGTCCAATGCCAGTAATAAGCAGTTCTAAAATGGCCTGTAAGCCTGTTTGATACCCCTGACATCTGCATTTACACCAGTATATCAAGCAACTATTTGTTCTGAGGGCATCAACTCCTGGTTTAGTCCAGTGAAGACTGAAATGTTTCTAGCCACTAAAGTATTACCTGCATGTTATTCCTCCAGTGTTCATAAATCCAACTTTCACTGTAACAGTCATATTGCACAATACACATCCTTAAAAGGAAGCTGGTTCTGTAGCAACTAGTTTGCAAGACCAAATTAGTTTCTTCTTCAGACATATGAGAAAATCAAGTCTTATGTTTAAACAAAGCAACTGATTATCTGGGTGAAAAACTTTAGCTGAAAGATGATGCAGCAGTATAAAAATACGTTGTTCTCTTTCACTAAGCCCACAGACCACTGAAGTCTACCAATAAGTTTTAGGGGCTTAGAAACGGGTGAATGAAATTCCATTTTGAAATTTTAACTGCCTATCCTAGGATTTGAATAAAGATAGCAAATTAATGGATGGAAAGCATTACAGTCAGGTGGAATGAATTCTGAAGCTTTCCTACTGGCATGCAATTTAAATTCAATTTAATGAGTTACACGATATCCAAAACACAATATATTGTAAGCTGCATTTTTAAAAGCATGAAATATAAGCAATTTGTGGGATTTTGATTAGGTATTCAAAAATTGTTATGATGGTAGGAAAGATTAAAAGGATGACTAAATATAAGCAAGCAAAGCAAGACATCATGATTTGCAGATTCGGTTATGACTATAAGCAAAATTATTATTTAGCCTCAACAAAATAAAGTGCTCCCCTTTCCTTATACTCCCCAATTTTCAAATAAAAAAAAATTAGAAATGGAACCACCACATGCTTAAGTGGAGTTATTACCAGACTTTATGACTTCACAAGAAATCAAACCCAAACACTATGTAAATTATCTTTCAGTAGACAATTTCCCATTTGAACAAGGGAATATTGGGCTTTTGGTCTGTAATTGGTTTGCTAAGCACTGTGACGATGTATAGATTTTTCCTCCATTAATACTGCAGTCCTCTTACATCCCACTTATTTTACCTTAAGCTTATAATATTTGCTAAAAAAATATTTAGTAAATACAGATAAGATTCATTTCCCTTAAATGCCATATTTCTATTTCCTCTTTCCTATGTCTCAGCCTCCATTTCCCTACTATTTTTCCTCCCCATTTTCTCTTCAGTATGCCTCTTCATCTCTCTCTGTGAATAGACAGACTGATGAGCCAAACACAGATCAAATGAAAAATGTCTATATGACAATTTATAGTTGCATTCTGCAACTACTTAATGCAATATGCCATAAAAGCTTTGTGTTTGCAAAGAATCCTTTAAAATACTTTTCGGTTTTTTATGTAAGATAATATCATCAGTAAAAATAGTGTCAGTTCAAGTTTACAAAAAAATTTGGAAGTTCATCCACGTTTAACAGTTAAGCAACAAGAACAATGCCAGTAAATTCTTTTGAAAGCAACATGAGGTACAGCATTTTATAGCAATCCTGGGGATCACAAAACTGCAGTGGGGGAACCTCACTTTTTTTACACACCATTCTACAGGCCATGACATTCTAGGCTAAATGATATGAGGTGTGATAAATGCAAGCCTTCGTTTGAATACAAACAGATTCTTAAAATATTTTAACTAGGAGTATAAGTGAAAATAAATTAGGCCAGTGGGATTTAGGTAAAGAATTCTGATTCTGTGGGATTTTCTTAGTTTACTGCTTAAGTAAGAATTACAGAAGCTTTGAAAGTTTTTGGCTCTGGAAACAATCAGGGAATTATTCTGAAATTAAATCACCATCTTATGACTGGCAGCATAAGAACAAACAAAAAAAATCAGTGTATTTATTCTTAACAACACTGGAACAGGTGCTGCCTAAACTTGCCTAAACAGCCATCCCATGAGTTTCTTAGCTCCTACCTCAACTCCCATACTGCTGTAAATCCAACCTCTTTTTCTTCTTTATTTCTAACAAGGGCAAAGAGAGGAGATGTGCAAAATGGAAACTGAAAGTCATGATCTAACTTCGAGTTCCTAAGAAATCTGATTATGCTCTTCTCCCTGTCTAGTCAGAATGAGAAACTGGCATTTCCAAAGAATAATTCAGACTTTGTGTGACTGCACTTAGTTGTAGTTCAGCGTTCAGATCTTTGTTGTTGTTTCAAATAAAAGCGGTTAAAGTCAAAATCTACACACAGCATGTTTGTCACCATGGCTGTGACAAACCATGACAGTGATCCTTCCCATCAGCTTCCTAAAACGATCAGACAAAAATTACTCTTTAGACATAATTCCAAGGCTGAGGTAGGCCCTATGCATCACTTAAAGCAAGTGTAATGGCCAGAGGAGTTGCCAAAGCAACACATACTGGGCTCGACTTTCTCTGCAGAATTCTGAAAAAATTGGGAGTTTTCCTGAAAAAAATGGGAGTCAGTTTGGAACTTGCAATGTCCAGCACATTTCCTTCAAAGGTCAAGCACATGCAGTGCCCAGCCAAGTGCATTCTTTATTAGTTTCTAAACTGGGGCTTTATTAGTTTCTAAACTGGGGCTTCTTCAGCCATGCATAATGTGGGGAAACCCTTTAAGCAAACACATTATCAAGTCACTTAAGATACCTAACTGCTATTCTGTTTTATTTGAACACAACATATTCAATTTATTCTTTTACTAGTCTGATGATTATAACAATTACAATAAAAAGGTATGAGGGAGAAACGCAGATCCATGGCTTGTCCAAGCCCCAAGCTACTCAATGAGGTTAATTAGGGAGGTGGGGTGGTTGCTTCATGTGACCACATTATCAACATACCTAGTTTTGCTATGCCTTACCCTCCGCTTTTTAAGTCAGTGGGTCACGTCCTCCACTGACTTATGCCTGTCTTTAAGTTCTTTAACTTAGTACTACAAGCACATGACCTCATTAGAGGCTATATTCTGATCTGAGCTCAGACAGGTAGCAATAAGGTGGCAGGTTTCCCAGTGCACAGAAAGCTATTTGATGAACACAAAGATAGCCCTACCTGATAGACGTTCACACTGACACTACAGAACTGACACTGTTATACTTAGCAATATTGCTAAGCATATCAGCAATATACTATTGCTTAGCAATATGCTACAAAATGATGACTGAAAAAGCATGAAAATTTCCTTCTCAATGAAGTGCAAACATTAATCCTTAAGCACTTTTGGGTAAGCTTAAGCAATATTTATTTTTACTAAATAAAAGTTAAAATTCAAAGGCAGAACTGACAGTCACGGAATTAGCAAGTGAATAACAATAATATACATGTAATATGTTGTAATTAGTATTACAAATCTATAACAATGTATTTTGTATTATGATAAATTGTATTCGATTACATAGATTATATTAGATACTTTTTCAAGTTAATCCTCTCATTCAAAAAAAATGTGATGATTTGTAGCGTCAGCGTTCAATTTTTTCATCTTAATATGAAAAGTCTGTTTTAAAATGTGTGCATGAAAACAGCACCGTGTAAAACAAACCAGTAAAATGTTATTGAAACCCTTCCATTTCCATTCTTTAGGTCTTGTTTTAACTGTGCAGTCTTACAGGGTTTCCTCTCATATTTAACGAATGATGAGTGCTACAACGCTGTATGTGTATTCTTATGACAATGCCAATTGTTCAGGAACTTCCAGCAGCAGGGTAATACAATATACTATAAGAGTTCAATGTGGGTTAATTGCTCTGCAAAACGGGTATCTTTTTTTTATGACTCAATTCCCTTTGGGAATGCCAAACCTCCCCCTGCACTGACAGAAACTGTGCAAGCAGGGGGCCCATTTCATTAACAGGAAGAAAATCGACTAATTTTACATAACAAAAAAATAAAGAGGAACGTATTTTGCCTTCGATTCCATGAAAAATCAGACACACAAGGTGCGTGACAGGAAAATAGGGACCTAATTGTTTAGCGCCCTCAAGAACTGTTCACAACAGGTGGAAAGAAAGGCACGGAAAATTGACGAAAGGAGATGACAAATCCCAATACAGAAATCTTTCAGCAAGCATGTAATGAAAAATGGTATTGCAAAGAAGAGTCTGGGAATGGCACAGAACCAAACCAGTGCCAAAAACTTCCGAATTCCTCCCTTTCTACAGACAAGGAAGGGAACAGACTTTTGGCTGTATTACAAAAATTCCTGCATGATCTTTTGTTATCAGACAGCTTTCTCTAACACTGGATGATGCAAAACACTACCAGTAAGTGCATGGAAGAATAAAGTATGAAATATTATACATTTAAAACTAAATTAGAAAAAATTACTGTTGAAATTAATTTGATTTGATTTAAGGGAAACAAACATATTCTGTTATTCGACTAAACCTCATCACCAAAGGAAGGCACAAAATATTGAATATAAAAAAAAAAAAACCTTGAAGAAAGCAAGCACACAGAAGCCATTATTCTAATGCACTAACTTTCTCCTTTTGAGAATAAAAACCCTTTCAACACTATAAATAAATAGATAAACTATATTCAACACTATAAATAAAAAAAATTGAAGTTTACAAGTTAGTAACCCCAATGATGTAAAGAACAAAGCAATATGGTACCATATCAAGGCTAAGTTAAATGAAAGGGATGTAGATTAAAAGCATAAAATTCCTTAAAGAGCAGGTCTATCGCCACTAGTACCTAACTTCAGTTTTTAGCCAGACATTCATCAAGGAAAGCATTCCTATCCCACACTGCACTTTAAAAAGCAAACAAAACCAAGGGATCTAAGCTTTTAAAAGCAATGTGAACTATTGTGAGAGGTCTCTGCACAAAGAGATACTCATTATCCAAACTGATAAAATATTTTTGGTTAGGTATAAGATGCATACAGAATTTAAATGCAACTGACCAATTAATCAAAACTGACACATTTTTTAAATATCCAACAGCAATGCCCGTTTCCTGAGAGAAAGGCATCCTTCCTGCCCACCATAGTATTTTCCAGCCCTCCAACACACATTCTTGAGGGAGAAGGGTGTAGGGGGTTAATTTTTACAAACTGTTAACGTTGGTGATAAAACATTTATTTATAGCAGACTATTAATGTACTAGGATAGTCTCACCATGCTAAAAGACAAAGATTACTCTTTGAAGACTTTGTATTCCAACAACCCATACATCCTCAAGAGAGGAAACCACAAGGTCAGTGACGCAGCTTGCGGTTGGTTTTGACTACTACAGCAAAACAGCTTCCTCCACCCACCTGAGCCTAGATTACGAGACACAGCTAGCTAAAATAATATTAAAAGCAGTAAACAATTTTCATAGCTTTTAAGAAAATGGTCAATCAAGTTCAGCCAACAGCTGTAAGAATAATAATTCTGGCTTGCAGTTACAGTCCTAGTGGAATTCTGAGGCAAGGGGAAGCTTTAAACGGGTACACCTGATGATAGAATGAAAACAAGCTCTGTGACTGTATGGCATATTTTGCAAAGGCTACGTTAATGCCAAGTTTCTATCTTCAAACCACATTTCAACCCATTCTCCACAACTTATCCGATTTTAGTTTCTTTTTTAAAAAATTGTGTTTACGTAGAGTAAAACATCACAAGGATTTGGAAAAAAAAAATCACTAATTGCAAAATACAGTTCATGAATCTCAACTTCTTTGCTTGTACCTCTGAAGTGCCATTCTAATCTCCTTCAACTATATGCTATTCTAACTTTTCACTAACTTATAACTGCATTAGCAGCACGCATATTTGAATACAACTAAACAAGAGTTTTAAATTAAAACAAGTCCTAATGCTCATTTTCGAAAATTAGAGCTGTAGTACGATTTTTAAAAATTCAACCATATGAATCTAGAAAAGCATAAAGAAAAGCTGAGAGGGTACTAACGATGTAAAGGATTTTCTTTTGCAAAGCTTTAAACTGTTTGGAAATTGTTTATTCTAAGCTGACATTTTATTTAAGTATTCTATTCAGTAATTATGAAAGCAACTTCATCCCACATTTTATTTCCACTAAAATTCACCGGTTTTGTGTCAAACTCTTCCTAACAATGGCACTTTGTCCTACTTAAATACTGGGGAAAAGGGATCCACAATGGCATTTCATATAGAACATATCACATGCTGTCTTAATCATGTAGAAGTCAAATCTTCTGCCAACTAAAACATTAAAACAGAATATAAAGTGCTGGTAAAGAATAAAAATGAAATGTATATCAAATTATTTTTTAATGAAATGCTTGTGAAACCACTGCAGCTAATTAGAGTGTGCTAGAAATATTTCTTTATCAATCTTAGGTCTTGTGAGTTTAATGTACATCTCTACGATGTAACACTTGTATCACTATACCAGATCATCCTCAAAAATAATGGTTTCATCTTAAATCATGCAATCCCAGAAATGCTCTGAGGAGAGTTGACAGAGAAAGCGGAACTGCTTCTGGCAAGGTTAACCCGTTCAGCTGGCATTAGAATAAATATCTTTGAAGACAAGGTTTATGAAATGAAACTTACAGAAAGAATTTCCTTTTAGAGAAAAAACAAGGGAGCTTCTAATCTTTGGTAAGGACTAATTTTTACTTTAAGAAATAAAAGTGGAAATGCTTTTAAAAATAGTCTCAAATGATTCCAATAGTTTTTAACATAAAATCATAAAAGTGATATTGATCATTTAAAACATTTAAAAACAAATCTTTATTTTACAATTAGACTAATGCCATTTAATTCTAGATACCTACAGGTGAATTCACACTTTGCTTGTTACCGTAGGACATAAAAATGTACACCAGTGATAATACAGTGTGTACTTTAATAGGCAAACTGCCAAGACCTGCCATCTGGAGAGCTAATGAACAATCAAGGGATCCCAAATTAAACTACAGAATTTTCCCTTAGAATCTTTAGGACAACACTGTCAAGTTCAATCTATTCACTTAGCTTCCAGAATCAATTTTTCAAACTTTATGACAGGTCTAATAGTTTCCACCTGTTTCTCTTGCTTGACTTTTGACTGGCACGTTACCAGCCAGGGTGGAAATGCAGACAAAGACCCCTATTAGGCTCCGGCTGTTTCTCTACTGTGAGGTCGCTCAGCCATTAAATTAGTTCCAGCCCACTTTCTCCTTCCATGTCTTAATTTTTGGGGGGTATGAAGGTTTGGGGAAGTGAAAAGGAAGAGAGTCAAAAGTCTGACATTCAGCTGGTGGGAGAGGTATAAGAAAATCTAAAGTCACTAAGTTAAACACTAAATTTATTTATAATTTACTAAGAAAAAAATGTACTAGCTAAATTTATACTAACCACACTAATTAAGTTCTTGTGGTGTTTGTATCATATTTTCAATCATCACTAACTTGGTAGAGTTGGGGAGACCTAAGAGGTCTATCATGTAACATGTGTTCATTGTATTATATGATTACATATACATGTATGATATACATTACATGGTATGGCAATTTTTTTCTGGGAATCACAAATGATCAATAGGTACCAATTTTCTGTTCAAGCAAAGAAACTATTTTTTCTTGAGATATGGTTTCCTTTCATTCAGAACTGGCAATTAGAAAAAAGTTACATACTACATACATAAGGGACACTAACAAATTCCTATTGGTTCATTTGGAAATACCTTGAAAATTCAACAACTTTTTTTGTTCAGTAAAAATTACCTAATAGATATTTGCATCCATTTCTAGTGATTTATGAAATGTTATCATCTGAGAAGCCCCAAGGCACTTTGCTGAATTGAAAATCACATGGACTACATTATTCTATTATCCATGACAACAAAGTACTTACAATAACATCAACCATAATACTTAAGACAAATATTTTAACTTATTAAAATAAAGGTCTTTCTGCACGATAAATTTAATTGTTCAGATTATAATCTGACTGGGAGCGCCTTCCCAGTATAAACTACCTAGAGCCAGGACTCCTAGTTTACATCTTACCTGAAAATTGAGTACTCGAGCTGCATCATGACGGGAAAAATCTCGAAGACTTACATCTTTAAACACTTCATTACCTATGGATTACTTAACGTAAAAAAGCAACCTGAACACTGACCACTCTGCTGTTACAGCACTTTAGAAATAAGATAGTAAAGGTTCCACAGTCATTGAAAAACCACGACCACTCCTCTGAGCTCCCTTGCCTTTCTTGATAATATAATCATATATAAATTGGCCACACGCAATTCTCTTTAGCTTGTGATATCTAAATAAATTCACAAAACTCTGTATTATATACTTCATCTTACTGAGATGTTGGAATAACATTACTGAGAATCACCACCAAGAACAACTGTCAGAAAAGAAAGGTCTTGACCTATTAAATTATCACTTAGTCGGTTTCTTCACAGTACTTCTGCTTTCAATTCAATGGGCTGAACATGCTGTGAACACTAAAAACTGAGAAGGAAATGCTACAAATGCTTCAATAAAATAACTCTTTTGTTTTGTGGCCTCTTATTGCACTAGCCTGTCTGTGTACATCCAAAAACCATATTCAAAAGTAGCTGTCAAGAAAAGTGATAGCTGCAGGTAGAAACATACATAAAAAAAATCTGTCCTGAAGAGCAATAATTTCCTAAAGATGGTTTTTTCCATCAGACTATTTCATGAAACATAACAGTATAGTCTTTGTACATAGACTCCAACCTAAGATTTAGTAACTGTGATTTTCATATCACTTAATCCCATTCAAAACTCTAATGAACTGCCTTCTCAAAGGTATCCCACAATTCATTTACGAGTCATCCATGTGATGATGAAAGAATGTCTAGCATAACCCTAATCGATGTTTTAAAAAAACCAAAGCACTAAAGAGCATTTTAGTGAAATATCCAGTAAAAGGAATGAGAGAAAACAGTAATGTTAAAATTAAGGCCACAATCTAATTGGTTTCACTTTTGTCATATAACTAGCTTAGAAAATAACTTGTACTAGAAAATGCATATAATCTCCTAAATATTTAACACCTTAAACTTTCCTGTGGTGCTGTTCATGCTTTGCAAGAGGAATGATTAAACTCCACTGCCAAGTGAAGAGTTGTCAGATTTCCCCACCCTTTATGGCTTAGTATTTTATACATTATCAATTAATATTCTGTGAACACAAAGATCTCTATTTTGTGTCCTATCTAGAAGATAATCAGCTTTTTTTTACTTTGGCTAGCTTGCAGGCAACAAATAAACCAAAGAGAAAAAAAGTTTCTTTCTGAACATTGTGTGTTACTATAATTGTGAATTTCACATCAGAAAGCCTACTCAGTATGGTCTAGATCACTATCTTACCCATCTAGAAGATTCATTGTTGTTGTGGTAACTTCAGTAAAAAGAAGAACCTTTCCAAGCTTCTTTGTTTGAAGATTCTGTTGATATGTCTTCAGGCTGAAATGTTCTGATGAGAAACTTCCCATCTCAGTGATGACTGGTATGAGAGATGGAGTTATCTCCATTTTTGATTCCCAGGATGAAACAAATTTAAGAGACAGCTTGCTGGATGCTCTTAATCCTTCAGCATCTACATTTCCCTCAAGCCATTTCAGAAAAGCAAGATGAATTTCCTGTGGGCAAGGGAAATGAAATAAGTTGTAGAAATACAGACCGTCACATATGAAGACACACATACATTCTTCTGAGAACATTTTTATTCAAGCAATCATCTTCTACTTCAAAATAGGAAAATCACCTCCATTTCCTCTTCAAAACTGCTGCTGCTTGTTCTAGTCCAGCCTGGTATCACTACTTGGCACTCTTGGTACTACCTAGCAGTTGAGACCATGCTCCTTTGCACTTTAATTAGGCTTAATCTTCCCTTATAACAGGGTTTCTAGTGGTTCTGAAGCATGAATCTGTATTATGCAGGTTTTTCAACATACTAAAATTCTTTGCTGGAAGGCCTTTAGTTGATTGCTAAGGCTCAATTAGAAGGATAAAGCAGCAGCTAGGAAAAACATTTACTGATTTGTCAGCAAAATACCTGCTCAAATGGCTTATACCTTCAGCTAAGAAGCTACTATTACCTTAAATATAGACAAAAGTGGCTGTTAATTAGCTAGCTAAAAGAGAAGATGTCTTCTAGCAGTGTATGAAATGCAGTTCTATGTATGCTCTGTTGTCCTTGTCACAGCCAATGGCAATGCTTATACACATATCTGTGCAAAAGATTTTAAATATGAAATATACATGTACATACATATACCATTTTATATATCTACATCCCAAAACCTTGATTTTTCTCTCCTTTATTTTAGATTATTTAGAAATACTTTTGTTTTTTCTTAATGTGAAATGAAGAGATTAATTACTTGGACTATTACCTGTCTGGTGACACTCTGAAAACACTGTTAATACATTCATAGTACTCTTTCTGGAGATATCTAATTCTGTTTTGAGAGATTTGATATTAAATGTTTGCCATGTCTTTAGAGATTGTCAGTTAACAGCCCACAAACAAAGACACTGGGACTTCTTTTTGCTAAGTGTAGCTTAAATTTCAAAGAGCTCTCCTTGTGGAGACCAAGTGGTCTTTTATATGAAACCACCAAAATTGTGTATTCTATTCTACTGAAAATAACGTACTAGAGATTCTTGCCCTCAAATTTTTAAGAGGAAGACATTTGACTTTTTATTTAAAAGCTTCTAAACAAATATATGCTCCTCCTTCCCATTACTGCCATATCTGGTAACCAGAATATGAGTGTGTCCTGTGTGAGTGCTGAAGACAGGACTAAGCTCTCTTGTCCTTGAACAAGATGTCTCTGATATCCAGCCCAACTCTTTAAAACCCAAAAACTGCAATTAAGAGCAAACTTCTTATAAACAGTTACCTATCTAAGGAATTACTTCAATTTTCCAAATCCCATTGTTATATCTTAAGAAGGAATAAGAAAAGTGGTCCTGTTCCTAACACCTTTCTATAGATTTTCCATCCTTGGAAACTACACATTCTCGAGTTTCACATGGACACTGCTTCTTGTATGACGTTCTTTGTATGCTGAATGTCAGCATACTTACTGGTTTGCAGCCCTGTAAGCCCTGTAGTATGGGCAGCAGAGCATAACAGGAAGAAAGAAATAGTCTCTTTCCAAATTCAGTAAGGCAGTAGTTTCTAAGCCCCAGGACAATCTAAGAGCAACTCAGTAGCTAAATTTTAGTTGCAGAGAAATTACTTCTCCTTTCTTGGTTTTCTAAAGCTCCACCTGAACTATTTCCATCTAAGTTCTTGGAAAAAATATGCTTCTTTAACTATTTGCTCCCCCCCACCTTTTTCTTTTTTTTTGCATATGCATCGTAAATGATGATGTGGCATTACAGGTTTTATAAGCATTTCTTTGACTTGATCTACATGAAGCACTTGTATCTTCACTTAGTGTTACATCATGTAATAACATAGCTTTGACAGACTGCTGCTAAATTCTTCACACACTATCCTACTTGTTTTATACATACATAGTAACTTATTAGCTGTCATTGATATTTAGAAAAATTGTAGCTTTCATTCTTTGAGGGAGTATATGGAAACCGTGCTTAATCAGAAAGTGCATTTTCCTATTGCTTTCCAAACACAGAAATTCACTTAGCATAACTGAGTGTGCAAGTCCTAGACACAAAAATGTAATTTTAACTCACATAAGGATGGATTTACAGACCTACAGAAACAGACATTAAGTTAAAAAAATAAAGGTGCTTAAAGTATTATTACATTCTAAACAAACAATAAAGGTGCTCGATACTACGCGTCAGAAAGTCTGGTGTACTTTTGCCACCGCATACTTTCTGAAAAAAACTAAAATAGCATATATTTATGTGTGATGTTACATTACTACAAATATGCCACACAATTCCTACCATTTATCCTCTTGAGTATATTCTTTCATGTGATTTTTTTTCCCCATAGTTTTCAGGTTTACTTCTTGATTTAATTTTCTTGTTTCTAACACATACTGAACCATTTAAGAATTGTTACATATGTATAATTATGATGGTAATTTTTCCCATAATGTACACATTTATTGAGCAGATCAAAAATATAAACATGAGTAATACATTAAAACAGCATTTGATTTTTAAAACTTCCTAAAAAAATATGATTTTGCATTTTTAATGAAGCAAAGCTTCAAATACTGTCCGAGTACATGCTTGAAAACTTAATTTTCACTCTAAGAACCTCCTTCACTCAAAGTTACAGAAACATGGACGCTGAACCAATGTATTTCAGTCACCACAATTATACTGGCACACAAAAAAGTACATTTTTGTATAACGAAATAAACGTATACAAGAGGTCAGGGCTAACCTCTGCTTCAACTCCATTTGAAAGGAATATAATCATGTCAGAATCTGAACTGTGCGATTTGTTGCCTAAATTCAGGATTTAGCTTTGAATTCAAAACCTATCCTCAGCTGTGTCCGCCGTGCTGCAGCAACCTCTGGTGGCCATTTAAATCAAAAGCGTTGGTTCAGGAACTCTGGCCGCCTGCACTTCCAGGACCAGATCAGGTGTGTTAAGCAAGGCACCCAACACAAGGTAAGGGAATACCCAAACTCCTGGTCACTGCTTACCCTGACCATTATCAAAATCCTAAAACATGCAGGTAGAAGCATTAAGCGAGTATGCAATCAAAAAACCTGTAGCTGTTACACATTCAGGCACTGATGACAATATCTGCAGCTACTTACACATACAATCGTACTAAAATCTGTATTGCGCATATTATCAGTAATGTACTTTGTAAATAGAACTACACTTGGTTTAGGGTGGAACAAACATTCTGAAATTGTTGTTCATCATTACTGCATCAGTTTTGCATAGCAGAACCGAAGTCATGCCAAATTTAGATTTCCTATAAAACTGATCAATTTTAGAATCACATTTTATACATACATTCTCTGAAGTAAAGATATTGCCTTCTTTCCTAAATATTTGATATGTCAAATAAAAAACCTAGTGACAAGAGAGCTAATCAGCTTTTCATAGTTAAAATAACCAACTACAAATTTAATATTTATAACAAGAAATTTTTTCTATCCATATTTTAAATGGTAAAAGCACAATATATTTTCAATGCATAGTAAAAAACAACTACCAAAAGCAGAAAAGCACTATACCAACAGGAACTACCCAACACATCACTAAGAAATTCATACCCAGCACTCCAAAGCACAACTTAAATCCTCCCAGACAGAAGCATGGAGAGATATGAAATTTCAAAGCAGTGACAGACCCACTGAATCCAGGGACAAACCAATCAACCAGCAGAATTTTAATTGTCAGACTGAAAGTCTCACCAAATGAAAAGTTGTTCTGAGCAAACAGAGAAATATGGTGGATGTTAATTCACGGAACTCATAGAAATAGAGAGTTAAGCTATGGCATACTGCATACTCTCAGCTCCTCCACTGATCAGCACAAAGGTTTATCAGAAGTCACTATATCATGGCTCGGAGGTCTGACATTGAAAGTTGTTGAACTAAAGTTTAAATGGCAATTGTAATGTAAAGAAGAAAGAGTAGAAGCTGTATTTTGTTTATGATTTAACATCTGCTTTCTATGATTCTAAGTTTGACCAGGTGTATGAAGAAACTGCTACGTAACAGAAGTTTTCTTTTGCTGTTTAAAATTCTTTCTATTTTCGTAATCATTAGTTTCACTGCTTCCTAACTCTTACTTAGCAGTTGAGACTGAATAAGAGGGAGAAAAGAGGAAAACATATGAGACAAAAGCTAGCTGCTGCAGCAGCATAAAATAACAGAAAATTACAGCTTCTGATGGAGAAGATTTTATTTGCACCTGGGCTCGATCAACCAATGAGACTTACACACAAAGCATATAAACTTTCATTTATAATGGTCCAAAATAATCCTAAATCCAAGCCTTTAGTCTTGCATTCTACTTTTATATAAAATTTTGATGTATTTTCTTATTTTTATATGTACATTCGTACACACTCACACATATATTCAAGTATGTCTCTCACTGGGCATATTCAGGAGCTGCTCTTTTCTACCAAACTCTGTGACGATAGATCTTAAACTCTGTATCAATAGAATTCTTTGTTGAGACAAAATTCAGTCACAGCCTAAATTCATTTGGTTTCTATTAAAAACATGGAGGCGAAGCTAAACGAAAGCTAAAAATATAATGCCATAAAACAAACAAACATTATACATCAGTCAGCTCTCCCCTTTTTTGGGAGGAAAAATGAAAAAATTTTAACTACTGATGCTCTACCCAATGACCCAATATTGTGCCTATAATATAATACTCTATTTTAGCTGTTGCTTGTTGATTAAGTGAGGCCCAGTATTCACTTTCTGGATACACAGCTAGAACACAATTTAACAATTTTTCTCCTTCCATTCCACAAGATGTAATTGTTTCCAGTGAACTCCCTCTATTTTTGCTTCACTTCAAAAAAAATTTGCAGTTGATGTATTGATACATATATTATCCGTCAATGTACTCATGAAATCACATACACATATATGTTTATTGACTACAAACAAGTGTAGATCACACAGGTCTAAAGTACCATTCGTTTAGAGAAGGACGTGAATAGCCCGTTTGGACCACAACCAGATTTACAGACATCACACCTTCAATATAGCTAACCTGCTTTTTTTCTGAATTGGCTGTTTTCAAATAAGCATTATTCAGTTCAGGTATGATCTTAAACGAATATATTTCATATGAATTCTGTAATAGCACTGATGGAAAAAGAACACATTTTAATGAAGAGTGCATAGTATTTGGAATCTGATTTCAACTTTAGAACATAAAAAATACACACTTGCATATACATATACACAAAAAATATATCCTCCTTGTATTACACAGCTTTGCTCAACAGCCCTACAAATTTAAAGGTGCTAAATTAGCCACTGGAGAGCTTCCATAGCATCTCTTGAATCCAATAGAAACAAACTGAAGTCCAACGTGGTAGTAAGCAGTAGGCTGGCGCCAGCAAAAAACACATCTACAGTGGCAACTCCAGCTCTGAATGCTAGCGACTTAGGAGGCCAGCAGCAGGAAAAGTCAGCTATTAGCACAAGAGGGCAAGGTTTTGGCAGACATTTCTGACTAATGAGGCACACAAAATGCTTTTCTGATGCTGCCTGTATTTTTACTTCCTGTAATAATGCCATACTTTGAGATCTGAAGCAGATTACAGTTTCATAACACAACCATAGCCCCATTTTAAAATAATTTTCATACTTAGTCAATATAGAAAAACGCTAAAAATAAGTAAATATTAAATGGCACCAAAAAACCCTTACTGTAGATACACAGAAAAAACGTGAAGTTATATACTATCCTTATTGCTTTCAAACCCTAGTATGTATATACTAGCTTTTGCTGAGGCTTTGAAAAACATTTTATAAATACTAAGTTTAGTACCACAACCATTCATTAAAAGGTATTATTTTCTTTCACAAGGTATTGGGGGGGAACTCAGTACAATGCCTTTCTCTTTAGGAAAAGACTGAAGAAAAGAGGAAAAAAAAAACCAAACCAAAACCAAAAAGAAGATAATCTCTTGATGATCACCACCTTGACAGCGGAACTGGCAAAGGATGAAGAATAGGCCTGCTGTAACCTCTTCCATAGAAACACTCATAAAGATGGAAGGAAGGCTGTTCTTCCCTCCCAAGGAAAACAAGACTGGCAATGAAGGTGTAGTAGCCATCTTTTACTAGTTCAGCAGGACTTAGGAAAGCTGTAGATAGCAGATGTATTATTTGTGTTAGTGTGTCAAAGAGATTTCATTAGATAGTCATAATCATTATTTCAATACTATTCAGATGTTATTAATACTATGTAAAAACATTACTGAACCACACATCAACGCCTGGAGTCGTGAATAGCTGCCTTTATAGACTTAAGTAAGTGTAAGCTTGAAGTTGGATTTTCTAAAAACTGAAACACGCAAAAGTAAACAGAACTGTAAAACACAAAGGCTATTTACAACACATTCAAAATCAGATGTGAAACGTACTCCAACTCATTTTCAGAAAGCATATATAAAGTTTTTAATATTAACTGCTTATAATTAATTTCAAAGTTCAGTCCTTGTTCAAGGAAACAGAGAAAAGTTGAGCAAGCTAGACAGCTTTCCTCCATGGTCCCACTGTCTGATTTCAATCTATCTTCAGATTACTTGTAATATTTTCATTTGTTTTGCGTATTTTATTACTAGAAAGACATATTTTCGCTGAGGTCACTCCTCCAGGTTAAGTCAGGGGAGAATCTGTGCATCTGTCTTACTCTATTCAGCATGCAGAGGGCCATTATTTTTGTGATTCTGTGTTTTAGTTCATAGTATAGAAATGTTCAGAAGGAGAGGAACCCCCACTGCTCTGCTCCCTCCTTTCCCCATCCCCCAAAGAACTTCATAAAGCTTTTATTGTAGTACAACCGAGGTACATTCTCATTTCATGTTCTCATGAACTTCTGTGGTTACTTGGCTGATATTTGCTATGCATTCTCAGGATACTACATAACTAGGAAATCTGTTTCAGTTTATTAATAATCTTTTGATATTTCCCTAACCCAGACACGGTGCAAAACATGAGCTGATCGCATAGAATATGGAAGGGCATTTAGGAAGATGGCAGGGCTTGGTAACTTTTTTAAATTCACAACCAACTGGATTTTTAGGAGTCTCTAGTGATTTGGTTAGTCACTTTAGTCTACAGTATACTTTCTCAAGAGAGGCAGAAAAAGCTAATCATTTCTAAAAGATCATTCCAGAGACCAAGTTCCTTATTTTTGTCTCGGCACTTCAGTGTGTTTTTGAAAACAAGTATTACATTACATCAGTGCACCATCTCAGAAGTAAGCAGAGTAGAAACAGTCATATATAGAAGTGGGTCCATTTAGTCAACTGATGTGTGGAATACCTAGTCCATAAAAGGGAAAGACTTTTAATAAAGTGTTGCAAGGTATCCTTATCCTTTTTATCGCAGTTACATTTCTTTGAACATGAAGCATCTTAGATTTCAACCCATTCCCAGTCTACATGTCCAGCAACTGCTCATAAATCTGTGCCTAAATTTGAATCCAAAATTAAATTTAGCTTTAAAAAGCACCGTATGTGGGCAGAAAATTAATTTATCCAATGTGCAGCAGTCCATTCTAAAAACAGGCTGCAGGGCCCAGGTCAGAATTCACTGACTAATGAAAAATGTATCAGACATTACCTTTTGTAGAGAAAAGAATTCTGTCAATAAGGTTAAAAATAAAATAAAAAGTAATCTACTACAAATGAAAAGGAAAAATGGTCTTCACGTCAAGATTTTTATACCAGGATCTCTTTGTTGTATTTAGCACAGAATTATGTTTAGATATTATGTTGCTAGAAGGCACATGCTATCATTCAGTCATGCAAAACATATACAGGAAATGAGGCAATCGCATTTTTTCTTTATTGTTATATGCAAAAAAGTATCAAAAATTCTTAAAAGGAGGGAACAATAAAATAAATTAAAAAAAAAAAGAGTGCGTACTGCTCTAACCAGTACACATTTATTTTGATTTCTAAGTTTTGATAGACTACTACCATTTACAGTCCCTGACTATGTAACAGCCTTCTCAGCCGCAGGACAAGGCTGGCTACAGAAAGCCCCACTGCACTGTCCCCTACGCAAACCAGAGGTGAGCGGGGAAAGAGGGAAGCCAGGAGAGCAATGCTGTAAGGTGCATCCTGGCTTTTGCTTTTCTCACTCAGTTGCAACAGAACAGTCTGGAAGCAATCTTCCCAGCAGCTGCTCTCATCAACAAACTGTTTATTGTAAGAAAGTGGCCGGGTCAAAGGCTAAACGTCATCCAGAACCAAAAGCGTATCTTTAAAAAAAAACAAAAACCTGAAGACGTCCATGCACATGAAAAAAGCGCATTACATATGAAAGAGAACCATGTTCCATTCTGAAAGGCCAAAAATCTACTTGAATAGAAACTTCTTAATTTGATGAAGCGGTATTTTGTAATGTTGCACTAACTTACCGTGGCTTGCGCTGTTTTTGAGACTTGTGCAAGAACAGAAGTTATTTAAAATTCAAATCTGTGTTTCATGGTAAAAAAATAATAATTGAGTTGTATCAAAAATATTCTAAAGTATTTTATTAACATTTATTAAAACTGAATAAATTAGCTCCATATTCACATACAACAAGAAAAAAAAAAAGAGTACTCCTCTAATACATTACAAATGTGTCATCAACATGTTGCACAAGTCAAAAAAACTGGTTTAGACCCAGTATCGGTTTTGCCGAAAAAAATTTGCAGGTTTTATGATGCAGGTAGCAGGGTAAGATGACGTACTAAACGCAAGTGTATTAAATCCTTTTCAAGCATTTGCCAAGTCAGTTTTGAACCTTATTTGAAAACTTTTGAATGCAACAGCCCATATTCAGATGTCAAAACCTCTTCCAGAATTCCCAGATCTGTCAAGAATCACTAAATGATTGAATTCAACCAGGTTTTAAGCCAAGCATACTTTAAAAATTGTAACAGAATGTTACCATGTAACTACAGGTAAGCATGTGAACACACACACACAAAAAGAAAAGAACAAAGAATGTATGCATCGAAATCCCCTCAAATTAAGTATGATTTAGTATCATCCATAATAAAGTTTTAGTTTAAACTAAAGTACACTAGAAATTACAAGATGAAATCTCATTTAGTGGTTTGTAGCTCTTAATATGACCACCTATGCAAGGTAAACTGGTATCATAATGTAGCACAGTAATTGTGGTATGTTTGCTGCAGACTATAAAGCTGACTTGGAGGGTAAAGGATCAATAAGAACAAGGTCTACCTTTGACATAACACCACTACGTAACACTTCACAAAAGTGAGCATTGCAATGAAAGGGCTGATAAATCAGAGGACTAGTAGGTGTTGATTTATCCTACCAGAAAAAGGTGTGATAAATTATGGTTTGACCATTTAATTCTTCATGACACCTACTTTGTAACAAAGCTGTTGTTATTATTTGAAGAAAAGTGCACAGTAAATTGAGCCTATGTGTAACTGTGCTAAAAATAAGTATAGAGAAACCAGGCGGAAGGGAAAAGACATTCCACTTTTGCACTAAAATCTGAACATTATGCATATTAAAGTGGGTTTAAAAACAAAAATAATCGAAGTCATGTTTAGAAGAATAAATTAAGATATAAATCTAACCCTAAATGCTGTACACATTTATTTTAAATTACTCTCGAAAGTATTCTGTATTGAATAGAAAAAAGAAATACAGAAGAATTTTGTTCTCAGCTAATAGGGCAATAAATTAGATGCAATATATTCAGCTGGTAAAGCTGGCTCTGTTAAAAAACTATCACATAATAGTATTTTTATTTGGTACCAAAGCTACTTTTTTTTTTTAAATGGAGGATAAAACTGTTTGTTGAAAATCTTGGAATTAGTAGTAGAATGAGTTAAATAAATAAAACCTAAAAAAAAAATATTTTTTCTTAGCACTGATAATACACAGTTCTTAGTTTAAGGTTTTCCATCAGGTTTGTTTTGCCTTTCAACAGGTTTATATACATAAAACGTGAGTGATTTTAGTGTTCGTGAATATGAAATAGTAGAACAGGAGCCAAAGATTCTCCTCTTAGCACTGCAAACATGCATTAAACTTGAACGACAAGATTTCAGCTGTAACCTTACTTTTGCCTCTTCTGAGCAAGAACTCCCAATTCTGTCACAACATATAGGTTTCTGAGCTAAAGAAATGTCTGTTTTAACACGTATCACAACTCAGAGATTACAATACATTTGTGTCTCTGAAGTTGCACAGCTAATGTTCAACATGTATGATACATTTTATAATCCGAAACATCTTAGAGAGAAAGAAATTCTCATAAATTATATGCTATAATGACAAGAACATGCTTGGTATGTTATTTATAGTATACCTATTCTGAAGTTAAAAAATGGTATTAACATAACTACAACCTTTCACTATAGCTAAGATCTCCTTGTGAATCAAGGATCCTAACATGAGCATGACAGCATGGAACTATTAAGAAAAAATAGTAAAACAATGCTTTTTATTTAGCAGAGCCTATCGAAAAAGTTAAGCTTCACACTTCAAAAATATGTCATAAATTTTACATCGCTGTATATGTATAAGGTATCAAATTGAGAACTCTGAAGGAAGCCTCAATAATATTCAGTTTATCACAAATTAATAATTTTTTCTTACAAAACATGGGGAAAAACACAGTAGTCGCACCCATGTACTATAATGCCACGTTCTAAGAGTGAATTATACAAACTACACTTCAATTATCCTAGCTGCATGTTTTATAATGCATTTTAATTCTTCTCTCTCTTTTTCAGCCATTTCAGATTTAACACTTCCTGTCTTCTGCTGGGATTGAAACCTTGTTCAGAACAAGAGAAGTAAAAATTTTTCCGCAGAGGAAAAACAAGAAGATAGTAAACAATCATACCCGTAGCTGTAAGGGTCTTGATACACACGCAGCTTCAAGAATTAACTTCAGAGCCAACCTCCTTAGAGAGCAGCCATCTGAAAGCATTTCTGCAATTGTCAGTGATACATGGGAAAAACCCACAAACTTAATTTGTCCTTTAAAGGTGGACACACAACTTAACCCTCACAAGGATAAGGGTGAACATTTATCTAGACAAACCCTTTAGCTACTCCAGGGCTGAGTTTGCTTTAGTCAAGTCATATAGACCGCTAGCTTCTACTCCAAAAGGCCACGTATGACATACAGAACTTACAGTATTGCAGACAACGCAACAGAAGTCAAAGCTCATGACTGACACTTAGGGTTTTAGGAGTGACTTTGGGAAACAAGGCACTCAAAGAAGCAAACACGAACAGACTGGAGACCGAGGCAGTGTATGGGAAGTGGTCAACAGAAGCAAATACAGGCAGTCAGGAGCACTTTTGACAATGGCACATTCTTTATTCTGAAGGACTCTGATTCCCTTGACTTGCCTCTGAGGATAACCACCTGTTTCTGTGCTTAGGAATATTTATGGTCTATTACTGTTAAAAGAGTTGAGGGAAGACCCAATTTGTCAAACAAAAGTTTGCAATATTAATTCATGTAAATGGTAACATTTCATGTAGAATGTAGCCCAAAAAGACTTCATTTAATAAAATCTAACTACAACGCTCAGAAACATGATCTTGCATTATTTTAAGATTCAACTGAATAGCACACCTGAAAAAGAAGATGGCTTAATTTTTTAGACTTTTCCCATTAAAATGTAGTATTAACCCAGATAAGGAAATGTCTTGGGTAGAGCAGTCTGGAGGGTACAACAAAATACAACCTTATGGAAACACTTGCTGGAAGCTACGTAAAAAGTAAATGCTTGCTGCTTGCTGCATACGGGCACAAATGTACTCTATTACAAAGGCTGTGACTGCAGTGCAAGCCTCAGACTTCTGACAAAGCATAAAGGCCTTTAAGTGGAATAACAGTAGAGATTAATGTTATGTTTCATTTCAGCTCAGCAGCCAGTGAAAGAGCTCCTAAGGCATGTGGCTTTATTGTAGCATATACCTAGCTTCTGACTGACCATAGAAAGTGGTGAAAGTGGAACTTTTGAACCCCTTTGTAATACTAAGAAGAAAAATAGCCAAGGTCTGGGTAACAGAGTCTTACAGAAATGAAGACTAAGACTACAACATTCTACCTAGACTACACTTCTAAAGTCAAGTGGCCAGAACGAAGCAAAAGCTGTGAAAGACTTAAAAAAGAGCTCTGCACATACCCGCTCCAAAGATGAACTTTTAATTGATTAAATATGAAACACCTTTGTTGAAGGCCCTTAATTAATAGTCCCAAACCATAGGATTAACTTCTAAAAACAAACTGTCTTGAGTGAAAAAGTTTCAGGGATTACTTCAATCAGTATTAAAATGCAATAAATGAGTTTAAAATGTACTTCCAGAATAGTTCCACACAAATTAACAAACTCAGGTTATAGAGAAAGTTGGTATACTCAGTCTGTGACACCTCATGATTAATTTATCCTTGGTTAAATAGAGACAATTTGGGTCTCTGGTTCTTGATCATCATAGATGGGGAAACAGGAGACTGAGAGCAAAGCCATTATCTTTTAATTTTGTGTTTGAGATGGGTACTTTCAGTTTGTCAAGCTACTATTATTACATAAAATCAGGAATATGACAGTCACATGCTGCTAAGAGCAAGAGACATCCTTGAGTAGATGGAGAAGTTGTTTTGTATGGAGCACTAAGGATAGCAGTAATTGTAGTAAGGTTTACTGCAGTTCAAAAGTGTCTAATTTGCTATTCCTGGACTGCTAATTGGAGACCATCATTAGACAGAATGGATCATGTAGGATAGAAAAAAGCTTGAAAATATTGAGAAGACTGAAGTCCAGTTTAAGCTCCAAAAGGAAATGTTTGCTGCAGAGATAACAAAAGCATATCCTTACCATTGCTAGTTATTCATACATACCATTTGACTGAAATACCAAGTTAAACATTACTGCTTCCCAGATGTTACCTATGGCTAAATTAGACAGAAGGGAAAGCTTCCTATAATTGCAAGAGCTGATGAACTTCTCTTTCAAATGACAAAATAACTAACGCTTAGCAAAAAGGGGCAGACCTTTTCAAAAGCAGCTGCTGTTCAAATTATATAAATACAAGGACAAAGCAGCAGCTGTATCAATATAATATGCCCCTTTAAATTTGTACCTTCTTTCCGTGAGTAGCTAGCAGTGAATGCACGAGAGAAGAACGCAGCAAGAATAAGGTAACTATCTCCTCTTCTAGCAGTCTGCATGATAAGGATTTCTGAGCCAAAGAGTATACACCTCACAGCTCCAATGAAGTATTCTCCGATGAAAGACAAGTACTCTTTAGAACTCAGTTCAAAACATTCCCGATATCAACTGTTCTCATTTACAATTATGACAGAAGTTTTCTAAAGGCAAAAGCAAAAAAAAAAAAAAATAATAATGTTTTCAGGTATTTCTAACAAAGCCTCAGGAATTCAAACAAGCAACTCAAATATTTATGGCAATTTGCAACTTATACTGCTTACAGTAACTTTGGAAAAGTGTCCCTCTTTCTACAGGAAGCAAAAGATAAGAATAAGCACTTGCTTTCAGCTACTGTATTTTCTTTTCGATCAGCTAATATATGGTACTAATATCCCAAAACATAAAACGCAGTCAAAAAATGGAAGACTATTTAGGTAACTTTTATCTCTACAGCTGCTCTTCCTATCAGGTAGCTGTGGTACATGAACTAATCGTAATACCAACAATTCCATTTTGGAAAGAAAAAAATTATGTCTTCCAGACCATAAAAATGCATGGAAAATTGCTTATTTTGTGTAAGGAGTTCTAAAGTCAAGACATGCCATATATTTTTTTTTAACTTAAATCTTAAGAATTATGCATAAAGCACAATTATTTTTCCTTATCTTGCAAAAGAATTCAGAAATACCTCCTGGAATTAGTTTTTGTTGATTTTGACTACATGGAAATTCTGGGATATGATCCCATAAAATAGTTCTCTCCATCTTAAAATTTAGAGGATCTTAAGATGTTTTTCAGTTCCTAAAAGTTGTCTTTATACAACAGATAGCGAGCATCCAGGCACAGCTTTTGAAAGCAGAGATGGCGATATGCTTTCCCCAACTGAATATTGCTCTTCCTTTCAAATACTTTTTATAATGAAAACAATGTAACTTTGCCTACTGAAGTTAGGACCTACTTCATCAGTTGAAAGGTAAGTGACAAAAAAAAATGATGGGCAATTACTTTGTTGCAAGTGTAACACCAAAAAAGACATGACAAATAGAACAAAGGAAACATATGCATACTATTCAATAATACACATTATATCCATATTTTCCCTTCACATTTGGTTCCTAGCAAATAAGAATCACTTTATCTTTATTTAGATTCTCTCTCTGAAGTTACTAAAACATGGCATTCGCTTACTAGAAAGTCTATATTGAAGGGCAAGAATCTGAGCAAAAATCTAGACGCAGGTTGTTTGTATGAAGAATGTTTCGAGACTCAGCAGTCTGTGTACCCACTTCTAAAGACTTCAGTTATTAAATAATCTATTGTTCTGACCTCAAATCTTAGTTGTCACCATGTAAAAAAAATATAGATTTATTATGGCCAGTACTACTTTTAAACTGCAGCAGGGATTCTTAGCTATATTAAAACAAGTAGGGACAGGCTGTACTAGTCTCCTCAATCCTGCTAAGGCTTGGCTATAACCATTATTATAATTATACATTTATTCATTTTTTATGAATTAAGAAGGGTATGTTGAAATATTTTCTGAAGTTCTTAAAATATTTCTTAAAGAAGTTCAACAGTACAATTTAGTAC
This sequence comes from Limosa lapponica baueri, assembly GCA_002844005.1. Taxonomy (NCBI): domain Eukaryota; kingdom Metazoa; phylum Chordata; class Aves; order Charadriiformes; family Scolopacidae; genus Limosa; species Limosa lapponica. The sequence continues at coordinate 97,848 of KZ506370.1, read as the reverse complement.
ACACTTCAATACATGCTAGATAAGGAAAGTGCTTCTCAATAACGCAAGCTGTAAAAATCACGTTACATCTTAGTGAAATGATCAGTCCAAAGTAGCACAGATTTTACAGCTAAAATCTTTAGATATGCATTATAATAACTTGCAGCTGTAGGGAATGCTAGAAAATGCAGCAATACAAGTCGTTTTCTATATGGTCAAGTCTTGCTCCTTACCTCTGTCTCTTCAGCTGTTACCCCATTCCCCTCTATCCTCCCACACAGTGTCTGTCTTTTCTTTCATCTGGTATCAAACTAGATCCACTAGCTCTTCCTCCTGAGGTTTTTCCCTCTCAAAAAAGTTCTTAACCTCATCAGTCAAGGAGCATGCTCCAATTTACACACTAGATGAATAACTCAATCTCAACTTTTCTCAGGGCTGGAGTCCTTCTCTAGGGCCAGTCATCTTCTCTGGGCCTGTGTCACTTTCATAATCTCTACTGTATCATGCATTTATTAAGGAAGGGTTGGAGAAAGAAGACTTGACTTAATTTCTGAAACTTGAGGTTGCCAATATGGCTAATACAATAAAATTATATACGAACTTTTTCTATATATATATATACACACGTATACACAGACTTATACAAGTATATATATACACATGTATATATATAATTACATAAAGATGTACTTCCATACTTAAGTCCAGAACTTCACCCCATTTATAGATCCTCTAGTGTTTGCACAAGGCAATGCTGGCACAGATAACACAGTGACCAGCTGAAACTCTTAAAATTAAATCATGTAATCCTGTGAAGCACAGCTCTGTATAATGTCACTGTAAGAATACAGGTTGCCCTGATGGACTTAGCTACATAGCACTTTTAAAGAGGATACTTTTACTGGCAGAAGAAAAATACACGTACCATGAAAACAGTCAGAAGACTTATTCTGATTTTTTTTTCTTCTGAGAAAACCTTGCTTCAATAATCATGTAAATCCTTTGCAATTAATGTCACCACTACAATTGCCAAGTAACTGAGTACAGTGATTTACTAAACTGGAACACATTCCACTTGTTACGAAGACTGACTAAAACCCAAATAAAAAAAAAGCTTTCACATAAATGTTGTAGTAGAAACTACAGCAAACTTCTGATTTAAGCTAACAGCTGTTCTTTAATCAGCTTTTCACTATAAGAACTGCATAATGTCAGCCAGATAGTCATATGCCAAATTCCGTTCTCACTGCACCTGGAATTTCAGGATTTCCTCAACATGTCAGAGACCCCAAATCATTTCTTAAAATGAACTGTCATATGATAAATACAACAGAATCTGTAAGTCAGCCCATTCCTATCAACTACTGACATGAGTCATATTTTACTTTTTTTTTTTTAAATTTTTTTGCAGTTGTCTTCTTTGATGACAAACTTTGAGAATACTGGAATATCTTTTAAATCAATGATAACTCTAATTAAACTTCCATCTTAATTTTCCAGAATATATTCAGCTTGATAAATAATAAGCTTTGTGTTGTGGACAATTGTTTTCTGATAACATTATTGCATAATTGAATTGGCAAAGAATTGTTAAGAGTCAAAGAAATATATTCATAAGTACTCAATGTGGTAAATGCACTGTTTCAAAAACAGATAACGCTTGCAGTTTATCTTTTTCAAAGAGTAATATAAGGAGACACTTCTATTTCCTCTTGGTTATATATTTTTATTCAACTTTTCCCTTCAATTAATATTCCTAATCTTATACCATCTAGCCATAACTTTTTAAAAGTAAAGATACAAAATATGCACTAATTAAATTGTTAGATAACCATTATAATGATTTCTCATTGTGGAAATGTATCGTCATTTCTGAGCAATGGTAACATGATAGCATCTCACAGGACTCCAGCTGATGCCAAGGCTGTTCTCATTTTCCCAGTCTCACTCACATAAATTAGCTACAGGCCCCACTGACAGTCAGAGAATCTCAACTTTTTTATGTTTGGAAATACTCCACTTTTGTCAGATCTTTACCACTGAGGTCATAGAAAATGAAAGGATGCCAAATTGCCATGGATCTCCACAGTGTTTGTCACAAGTTATGGATTCTTGCTATCTAAAATCACCCATCTGCTCAAAGGCAGAACCCTGAACCCTGACTCAAAAAGTTTATCAGTTACAACTTTCGAGTGCTGAAACAAAATCCAAGACCAGTCACTTTAATTACAGCCTTCATATTAAGGCAGAATGTGTGTCTGTGTTAAACACAGAGCCAACATGAATTTGGATTAGTCTGCCACTGTGGATTTTACTTTTTCTATTGAGATTCCTGTTACAAACTCCAGGAAAAAATGAAACTAAGAAAACTCAGCCTTGCACACTGGCTAGCAGTGCTTTACGCTGAGTGACCTACACTCAAAAAGGGTAATCAACCTCAATGCTATTCTCTGTCATTTCAGGAGTGAGAAGTTAGCAGAAGACACGAACATCAAGCTCACAAATGTTTTAAATATATATTACATAAGCCATTCTGAAAGGATAATAAAATTATCCATTCTCTACAGTACAGAAAGAACATGCCTACTGAAGAAAGTGGTTGTGAAGTATCATGTACAGTGACTTGAACCAAGCCTTGAAACATGATAGAATACACTTCAATGAGTTCCACTGTGGTCAGATGCCAGCACATAATAATTTCGTATCAGAGCTAGCTCTACAATAAGATTAAATGCTACTCAGTACAAATGGCATTAACTTTTAGTTCTCACAGCAGCATAAAGACCCTTTTTATGGGGATTGCTATAAACAAGATATTTTCTTTCATTCCTCAAAGCTTCTTGCATTTTCCAAAAGATCGTCAAAAACATTTATTGAATCAATACAAAGTCAAAAAGTTGTTTACAAACCATAACGCAACATAAGTATGCTATTCAATATTATGTGCCTACAAATGTGATTCATGGTTGTTTAACATAAACAGCATGCTTGCTGCTATCATGCAAGAGGGAAAACACATTTTTAACTAGAGAAGTGCAAAATAAAGGGAATGTTTGCCAGATTTCTCTTTCCCTCCCCCAAATACATGGTAAATATTCCCTGAAGATAAACAACAGAAAAGCAGAAGGTAGCTTTAGCAACCACCTGGAATGACTTGGCTCCATATTTGGAGTCCCCTTCATCTCCCACCAAGATTTCTTAATTGAAAATGTTTTACTGTATTTTGACACTACCATCAATTCCTGTGGAATTTAAAACCCAGTTTAAAATTGAGGAAATATTATACAAAGCAGCCGCTGCAAACATGCAAACATATTTCAATGCAAAACTATAAAAACACCCTATGGACAAAATGTTTTCCATCCCTTCCTTATTTTTTGCTTTTCTGTGTTCTCTAAACCCAGCTCATAAGTGACCCCTAGTGGTAAAACAACTTCCTCGCCAAAGGCGTTGTATAAAAAGCCACAACCGCATCCAGCTTTTAAGAGCAATAGAGATTCCCGGTGATTTCAATATAAGGCCAAGATTAATATAGCTCAGCTGGGCAGGTACGTTGCTCAATACTGCAGTCTCATAGTGCTGGTGAATGCACTGAAAACACCTGCAGCATGCCAGGCATTCTTCAACAAACAGCTCCAGGGAGAACTCTGAAGAGACTTTGATGAGTGAACAAATTAAGAGGTAATTTAGCCTTCTGATACAGCAGCCAGAAAGAACAAAGCTCAACTGCCAGTCAGATCCTGAGCCTGGACTACTGAGCCAGCACTCATGAAAAGCAATCTCTATTGAACACTTTAATTTTGTTTCAAAAGTTAGTGAAAAAACATTTACAGTTTCATAGTCATTTTGCTCTATAACATTGGTTAAAAAAAAGCAGCCTCTGAGTAGAGAGCCAGAAAAGCCTACTTTCTTGCAACTCTGTCTCATAGTTTAAGTGCAATAGCCCTCATCATCTTTTTCTTCAGGCCATCTACATAATCACTATTACCATTTCCAATATCTTCCACACCACCTCTTCTCTCTCTCTCCTTTCTCAACAGGGCCAGCTAAATGCTTCTCAGCAGCATAGGTAAAGAGGGTTTTTTAAGACCAAAGCAATTTTTCAAGGCAAGATGTCAATTTAATAACCCTCACTGATCCAAGCAAGCTCTTTGTATCTGAAGAGAACCAAGAAAGGACACTCGTTTCAGCCTCTGAAGAGGGAGATCCGCTCCTTTTTCCAGTCAGTGAGACCAGCAAGGCTCCAGTCAACAGCAGAAACCTCCCTGTGACACCACTTTCCTCCCTTCCAGCAACACATTCAGTCCCTCACAAGTTCCTGCCTCTTTACTATCATTTGCCATGCCAGCTGGGAGGGGAGCAGAAGAAGGTGGGTGTTTCTGTCAAGAGCAGCATTTAGGCAGACTAGCAGTCCCACTAGCATCTCTTTGTTGCCTTTACTGCCAGGTAAGACTGGCATGCCTTGGCATACAACTAGCTTTGAAAAGCATCCTGCTCTGGACCTGTACGTTATAAAGTTTGCTATAGAAAGTCGGCTTCTTTTAAGTTTTTTCCTCTAGCAAATAGCTGAAACCCAAAAGCTTAAAAATTTTACTGAAGAACTGGCAGATCTATTAGGCAACTACACTAATAAAGCTATGCAGAATAATAGAAGATTGAGGAGAAAGAGGAAAGACATGCTAAAATATACAGTACTTATTCCACCTCTGTCTACTACATGACTGTATGACAAGTTTTATATAACTGAGGCACAAGAGGAAAATATCACCGAGAAAGGAGAACACGTATCTCGGTTCCCATCTGCAGATTTCCTTTTCTTCTCCTTTCTACCCATCCTCATTCATGCTGCACCCACTTTCAAGTCCCATAGTTTATCCTCTCTCTCTATCCTAGAAAGGGCAAGGACGGAAAAGAGAGGAGCATCCCTCCTCTCAATTACTCTATTTGAAGTTACCACAGATTAAGAAATTACTCTGTGCTTGGTAAACTGCAGTAACTGAACATAATCATTCTCTTAGCCATTCACAAGTGGGAAGTAAAAACACATCAGCTTAGATCTCTGCAATTGATTCCACCATGCCATTGAGGTCTCTCTTCTTACGCCCAGTGCTATCATGGAGCTGGTACCCAAAAAGCCCTATGCAGCCAAAGCATTGGCCTTTTTTCCGTGCTGGACTTGCTGAGGATTAAAGGCAAACTTCTTGTCTCTGAAAGTGGGCAGGATTGTAAAACCAGGATTGTGCAGGGGCTCAGACCTCAGTTCTGTTTTCCTCTGACCAAGAGAGTTCTGAAGCATCAAAGCAGGAGACAGTCCATATGTACCTTCCTTACCTTGAGTGCTGATGGGGGGGGGGGGGGGGGGGGGAAGGAGCTACTGACTAACCATCCCCTCTTAGAGGGCCATTCCTTTCACAACCACACGCTTGAAGACGAGCAAACAGTAGGGACTATCATTAGAATCCAGACATTGATACAAAGAGATTTCCAGTGAATGACAACAACACTGAAATAGTTTTGGTTTGCGACTGGTGTGACCCTTCTGTATTTGTGAGTTTTGTTATAAAGAAACAAAAGTTTATTTGAGGAAGGGAGGGGGATGAATACAAACCAAACAAAAGCAAACACACACACACCCCCACACACATGCAACTCAAAGCCTTGCAAGCCTACAACTAACTCTGAATTTATTATGGAAAAAAGCCCCAAACACATGGATTTAAATTACAAATACTTTTAATTTATAGTACGTTGTTATCAGTCTTTGGGTTGTTTCACAGATAAATTCTCCAGAAAGCCACTTAAGAGAAAAAGCATACTACCTGTCAAAATGCAAATCGTTTGCCAAATGCACTGCATTGCCTAACCAACCTAGTAGAAACACAGCTTTTAACAGCAAAAAGAGTTCCACACATGGCATACATTAAATCTGTTTCCCAAAGAGAATAAGCTGTTCCAGCAAATACACATTTTTACTGGTACAGATGCATTTACATTGCTGTATCTACTTTTATTTTTTTCCTGAAGCAACTTTGCCATAAAAGACATTTTCATTCCTAGCCAAGAGACAAACTGGAAAAGCTTTCAAGTACAAAGATTTCTGGCAACAATGCACTGTCTTTTTGAAATAATACATATAATGCATTAACAAAAGAAAAAAAAATGTTAGACACAAACTATTTATCAGTGATCAATAGGATCATTTCAGATCACTCACATGGTGTGCTTTTCATTCAACATTTTTCTCAGCTCTCGGATTACTTCTGAGCTAGAGAAAAAGCAAGTTTCCTTTCTGGAATAAATACCTCCTAAGGGCTCTTGCTTTTTCTCTTGCTGGCTAAAAAAGCAGGGACGCTGCTTACATTTGGACGTAAGGAGAAAACAAGCAAGTCTCCAATTTTGTACATTATATATTTTTGGTTCACTTTAAGGATGAAAACTTGCAGAGCAACAAAAATAAAGCTTTGGAGTTTCAGTGTAACCATCCCTGATTTTAGCACTGGGAATTTTTTAAAAAACTCTGAAGTTTTACAGTTGAATCTCAAGTTCTACAATACACATTAATATGCATGGAAATATTCAGAAACAATTGTCTCAAAACATACCCTGAAATCTAGGTTCTGTATAGCGTTAGCTGAGAGTTCAGGTTTCCCATCCTCAAAGAGAGATTTAATCAGGATAAAGTAACTTCATACTCTCTTTGCTGACATAATGGACTTGGAATTTAAAAACAGCTGATGCCATCACAGAATCAAAACTGCAGCTCTAGACATGTAAACTTAGTCCAACTGAATTCTGATTGTGCTGTAGTGTACCAAGTTACTCAAATACACAGTTGTCTTCGCACTGCATTACCCTTGTGAGCATAGTATTCTGTATTTCAAAGAATCCTTTAAAGGAAACTTTGGAATTCAAGAGGTATATTCTTTCTCTCTCCAATAAGCAAGAGTTAAAACCCCCAACTTCAAGCTTCAGCCAGTATGTTTGTATTGGTTGTTTATTATTTTGGAAGAATGCACTGTTTAAAAGATAGTTACTAGCTGAGCTGAAGTAATGAAGACTGATCACATTTCATCATTTGGCCACCATCCATTCGGAAGATATTAAAAAAGTGACTCAGCCTAACACAGCCTGAGGAGTTAGTAGTAAACTCTTAAAGTAAGTAAAGTAGTAAACTCTTAGACTTCAGATCAGCAAATGTGTGGGTGTAATATACTTCCTAATAGATTTGTTAGAGTAGTGATTATTTCTTTTTCATTCTTCAAGGAGTGAATTCTTGTTTTGAAACCTAGATGATGTTATGCTGAAACTTATGGCAATAAAATACAATCCTAGCCTTTATGTCTGAAAAATTATCCTTTAAGATGGCAATGCAAAAGAGTAAATATTTGAGCATTTAAAGGCAAAGCTGCAGAAAAAATCAGATCTCTATGCTTGAAGCTGCCACTGAACATATGGGTGCCAGACAACAGGCTTACAGTGGTCACCATTTGTTTCAACACTTTGACTTCACCCTGCACCACAGTGACACAGAAGTTTCTTTTTACAGCAACGTACAAGTTTACAATTTGCTTAGCTGCTTTACACCAGATCAAGGAAAGAGGAAAAGAAAAAGGTACTGCCTTTCAGTATCAATACTTGTCTCTAAAATTCTAGTTAACACCAACAAGTTGTGCAGATTTAACCAAACTTTTAACCAGCAAGTAACGTGCCTTTCATACTATATTCTCTTGCTTCAAACACTGCCTTCATTGTCCATATTATATCAATACAGTGCTACACCAACGTTTCCCAGTTAACTGAATTTAAAAATGTCCATATGTGTATATCTGAGGCAAACCATACTTTCAAGCCCTACTGTAAAAAGTCTTGTGATGAAAGAGTTGTCTTAAGTGCTGTTACTTTCCAGGCCCCCTACCTTATACTCTGTTTACAAGAAAGGAGATCAGGAATGAAAAGTGCATACCGTTAAAGCAATCATTCAACACCAGTGACAGCAAGCACTAGCTGAGGATCAACTAGTATAATTCTACATGGTAAAATCTCGATCTCTTAGCAGATGGACATTATCCCCAAGACATGGGAATCAGTCACAGCAGTAACATTATTTGAAAACTTCACCATACACAAGAAAATAATAAATCATATTTTTTAGTTCGACATCTCAATCTAACATTTTAACTTTCTACTGAGAACTAACCTAAGTACTGTTACCCCAACAGTGTAACAACGTGATATAATTTCCACAGTTTAGAACAGCATCCAATAGTTAAAAGTAAACAACATTCAGTGCTTATTTAGTACAGCCTCCAACTCATCCCATGTCCAACTGGAATACAGCACAGCTGGAAACCTCTACCTCTTTTAGAACAGTACGAGCAGCATAAGTCTATTCAGGCTAAACCATATACAGTCCGTTTATCTAGTCTGGCTGAACCCTATGCAGTCTCTTTTTTAAAAGCTTTACCATCCTGTTCCTGATGTATTTTTCTTGAGTGATAAAATGTAATTGTGTAATTTTCAACATAACTACTGCCACGGTTTAAATACTTCTACCCAAGTCTCCGACATTCCACCCTAAACTAAAATTTTCTTTTTGTAACCTGAAGGCAAAAAGTGCATTACAAAGTTCAGAACTCCTCATGAAGTATTAACATCTGCCTTTCCAAGTCTTTTTTCAAAGAAAAGGACACTACATTCAAATATAATTATGTGTAAGTTAATTATACCTTTGCTTATTTCTTCACACATCAAAATAGCCCCCAGGTTTTTATTATACATAAACTTAAAAGAAGTAATAGATAACATATATGAAATATTGGACACAAACTGAAAATTCAACTCTTCTCCCCAGAATTAGCTGTTGGGTTGGTTTTTTTTAAGGAGTTAAAGAAATCATCTACCCAAATTCTAAAGTTACACTGATTTTCAGAAAGCTAATGCCAGTTCTGCTCATATTTTATTGGTTTTTTTAAATCCATGTAGTAAAACTGTGATTTTAAGATACATGATAACCATATAAACTCTGGAAACCAAAACTTCTAAATGTGAATCCTAAGGAGGAAAAAAAAAAGCAGCTACAAATTACATCACAAAGGCACATTCCAAGACCCACAGAGTAAACAGGAAGATCTGAAAGTCTTAATAGTCAAATTGATAGCAATCAGCATAATAGATTTGATGAGATTATTAACAGCATCACAACAATGATGCAAAAAGACATAGACTGTTCAGGAACGGTAGGCAGAAAAGACAAGAGAAGCTATTTATTCATAAAATAAAGTTGAGCAAGTTTTATTTTCTACCACAATGTAGTAGAAAACAGAACTAATGAAAGTTCTGAAATGATAAAGGAGGAAACGGGATGGCATAAAGAAACCACAAGGAATTCACACAGAGGACGGTACAGCTCTACTGTAATTGAAGCTTACAGATCAGAAAGAAAAAAATAAACAAACTAACACTTTAAACTTAGAGAATTAAAAACTGACTAAAAAAAATTCTACATTTTTTCTTAATGGAGTGGAAAATGCAGAAGAAAATCAATTATTTCTTCTTCCACATAAGCAAAAGGAGCTAATAGTTTCTAAAATTAATTGGAAAAATCTGACAAGGTTGGGTCTACCAGTAGGTTTTAAACATAATGGTACAGATGTAACCTCCAGCTTGTGGGGGGAAAATCATCAGTGAACTGCCAAATTTAGAAACAAGGATGAGACCATTTGCCATTTTTCCATTTTTGCCAAAATATTTACTATTGGCAACTGCTAACAGGACATTGAACTTGTTTGATCATCAGTTGACTCATTATGGCATTTCTTATTACAGCGACACATAAGAAAATCATCTAAAAACCACTTGCTGTCAATAAGCATTATTTGGATAATCTCTCAGGAAAAGAATACCCCAGTGACCTGTACTGGACAAGCTATCCATACAGAGTGATAAAAAAAAAAAGGACATTAGTGAGTACTAAAGCTTGCAAGACAGTTTTCCTCCATCTCCGTTTCCAGCAGTCACCTGATCTTAAACAAGTTTAAGTAATTCCTCAAATAATTCACCTGCCAGATACAATTCTGGTATCATCTTGCTCTCTAAGAAAGCAAAACCCCCTATGTAGAACATGATGTATGGAGAAAAATAACATGTAAGAAAGCTCAACTGTTACACAGTCCTTATTTATTTTAATATGCTGTCTCTTCATTATTAACTGTAGTATTTACACGTAAGTTGCAACTTCCTTTCACAGAATGTTCTGGAAGCATGTAATGACTAAAACAAAAGACACTGAAACAATGACTACACATATAAGCATAGAAAAACTATCATTTGAAAGAAAAAACCTGTGGAAAAACAACATTTAAAAACTAATTTTGGTATAAATTTTAAGTATACAGTATACATTGCAAAAATATATTTAATAAATGGCCTGCAACCTGTAACATACCACTAGATGGCAAGTTTGGACAGAAATTAGCTAGCTTTTTTAATTCATGGTATGTTTGAAAATTGCAATAGGAAAGAAACAATTATCAAAAAAGAGCAAAGGGAGACAACAAAAAAAGGAAGAGTTCAATAAGCTCCTAATCTTCTGTATAGAGCACATTTAGTATTAGTCAAAAAAGGCTGAATGGCTTTTAGTTTTGTTTCTGCATCTGTCACAAATAGATAATCAACTCTTATGTATTTACTGCTCACAGACAGGGAAGAACTTGTTTCAGATTTGGTCACCGATAGCAGCATTGGCTGTAGCAACCGTCAGAATCCAAGATGTGCAGGAAGGCTGAGAAGGGAAGCAGCAGAGTTTGGTCTTGGGAAAGCAGATTTCAGCTTATGCAAGGAATTCCTAGTTAGGATTCCTTGGAAAGCAACCACAAAGGGGTTAAGGGTACAACACATCTATAGGAAGAGGATGAGGAAGCTGGGCTCGTTCAGTTTGGCAAAGAAGAGACTAAGGAGTGATTTAATAACAATCTATAACTGCTTAAGAGAGTTAAAAGAATGACATAGCCAAATGCTTCTCAGTAGTGCCAGATAATATAATAAACCATGAACTGGTCATAAGCTGCAGCTTGAGAGGTTCAGGCTGGACATCATGAAAAAAAAAATCACTACAATGGTACAACAGCACTGGAACAGGTTGCACAGACAAGTTGTAGCACACACCCCTGCAGGTTTTCAAGATTAAACCAGACAAAGGGCATAGCTGACCTGACCTAGTGTTAGTAACTCCCCTGCTTCAAGCAGACAGCTAGATAGAAGGACTTCCAATAGTCTTTTCACCACTGTAAAGTGGAGATGGATCTGGCAGTGTCTGGCACACAGAAAAGGGCAATCAATCTGGGGGAATTAAAAAAAAAAAAAGCTCTCCGCATTTCGCCCAATTTTGATCAATTGCTACATCCAACCCAAGTCGCTATACGAGGGCATTACTCAAAGCACCAGCAGAAAGTTTTGGCAGTATCTCCAGAGACATAGAAAACGAACGCAGATTTGAGTTTACAGATACACCTATTAATAGTATTTCAGTCAGTTTGTCTGCATCTGCTACCAGTCTGCCTGCCATACAATGTCATGTATCACAAATTCCCACTCTATAAAGTGTACAATGCTTACCACACCCACCTTCCAGATTAATGCACAGTGTTTTGAAAAGTACAATCTAAATCTAAAATATCATCCAAGTTACTTAAAAACATTCAACTGTAATATGTCAATTTGTTCACTTATTGATCCTGTAACCCAAAAAGGATGTTATATATAATACTGCTGGAAACAGGGATCCAAGGACAAGGTTCTATAGTTGAGTTCCCCTAAAAGACAGACATCTCACTTCTGTGCTAATGTAAGGGTGGTATAGAATTGGAGCAGGAATCAGACAAGCATGCTAAGAAGAAGCAGTGACAGTGCTACATGGGTTGGAAACAACAACCTCAAAGAGCCTGAGTAGCTTGTATTGCTTTTTTATCACCTCCTGCTTCATCCCTTCAGATCAATACAATACGGTTCTCATGTCATGTTTAAAAAAAAAAATAAAAAAAAATAAAATTACTGCTTTATATACTCTTCACATTTCTCCATAACAATGTCTCAAATTGAGAAGTCCAGAATAATCAGCCGACTAACTGAATTACAAGAAGCTATTCCATTTCCAGGAAATATTATGACATCCTCAGGAATAAAGCTCTTCATTAAGTAATCACACACTCTTGCCTATTCACTCAGGTCTTCCAGTTTTGGTTTGCCACACCATTCTCTATAATTTGTTGTCAGTCTAAACAGAACTTCCTACCTCATTTTAAAATAAAAACAAATCCTGTCTTTTAAATCAGTTCTTTCTGCAGTTTACCACAGCCTTGTGTTTTAATAGTGCAGAAGCAGGCAAATAAGCATAAAAGTTCTTAACAGAAATACAGCAAATATATTTGAAAAGTTAACCCTGTACAATTTCCCCATGCTTGAATTCGAAACTACTACTAGCAGGTAACAAAACAGTGACAGACTAGAAATGAAATTTTTTGCTTACCTTTAATACATATGTAAGCCCCTCCAAACAAAAAAATACCACATAAGAAACAAGATGTATTAAGTGAACACTGACTTTGTCTTCTATGGTAAATTTCAGTCATCTGAAATGTAAGCAGAAGCCTTACCTCATCAGAAGAGAGAAGGTAAATAGGTGTTAACATAGGAATTTCACTTAATTCACAACACAGGCCAAGTGATATCAGGATCTCCTTGAGAACTTCATATCTCTTGGTATTGCTCATCTTAAGCAAATTAAAATCCTCTTCAGTTTGGACATCCATAGAATTGATATCCAATTCCAAGTGTGCCTGGAAGGATACGTGCAAAGGGAATAAAAAAAAATTATGTTGTTATCACACGTTTTAGCGTGGCAGATAGAGATAAGCACAACAGTTTCAAAAGTAGCTTTGTCCTGACTGTGGTTGCTGAACTATCCAGTGTTATAAGTACAATTTAAGAGTTTCTCATGTCTTCATCATATCTACAAGTAGGACTTTATCACACTAATTAACTGGGGAATACCTATATGTTTATAGTTTCTGATTCAGGGATCACAGTTGCCAGTACACTACAATTTTCTCTGAAATCTATGCAACATAGCCCTTCTTAATAAATTGGTCTTCTCCTGGCGAACTTGTGCAAACTTCTATTTATTAACTTAAACTTCTCCTTCTGCCTTTCATGTCTGCTAGCAACCTAGAACCTACAGCAATATTGGTCAAATTCTGGCTTGTACAAAAGCAGAATTACATTAACAATGCAAGAGCTTCATCAGAGGTTGCACAAGATATGTAGAACACAGGCTGAGCAAGTCCCTACTGTGTCACATGAATGAAGTTGCAAACAGTGCAGATACAGTTCTCTTTCAGACAGCAGTGTTTGTAAGAACCCTAGAACACCACTTTGTAGAGAATCACTTCTCAGGGCTGAAGCAGATACTTAAAAGCAGAAATGAAATGCAGAAGGAAAAAAAAATAAATCCCTTCTAGACCTCTTCATTAGTCTTGTGGCGTTTTTTGTGGCTTTTAGTTTGTTTTGGTTTTCATATAAATGTTCCAAGATATTTAGAAGCCTTCGTATGCTACTATATGCACATTCATTTAATGAAAATCACAAGCTATTATCTTTGTTCATTTCTCCAATTTTGCACATTTTAATGATGTTTTTCATCTTTCATGTACGTTCGACTATTGAAATTCAGGGAAATACACTGAAATGGGGAGGGGGAGAAACAGAAGAGTACAGAAAAAAGGGAAACAACAAGTCTGTGACAGAATATTTAGTGGCTGATGTCATTGTCAGTCCCCTAAAGAGAAAACAATAAGACTTTTCAAATCCAGAGTGGAAGTCATTTAAAATTATAAAATGACACACTAATCCTTTTAATCTGATTTTTGAAGCTATACTGTAATGTCTTTTTTCTGGGGAAAACCTCTTCAGTATTAAGTTTTACTACAGCAGAAGTGTCAATTTAAATGGTACAGCAAAGCAGGTTTTACCATGGAACTTGCAGAAATGGATAGCAACAGTATCTAATCAATTTTCTAGTACAAGCATACAACACATGGGTGGCAAAGCTTCCTATAGAAAGTTATAAATATGTTACTATGTATAAAAGAGTTTCCAAAAGCTAGAAGATTCAATCTGATAAACTGCCAAGAGAGGAAAACACTTCTAAGAAACTTGATGAATATTTCTGTATTATGTATTTGGTAGAAGATTATATGCTACCCGATACATAAGCGGTTAAATCCGAGTGCTCTGGGCTTCCAAGAAAGTTCTCCTATAACTAAAATATTGGTAAAAATAGATCCTAGAATCTTTTATAAAGTTTGTTCAGCTGCGTCTCCATTATATTCCTCACCTTCTTAAATACTGGTAAATAAATCCTCCTCTGCTTTTCTTCATGTGGTGCTTGAAAACAGACAGAGTAAGGGAAGCAATAGAATTGTGAAAGCCATGCTAAAAAAAAAAATGTTTACCTCTGCTCCTACTGAGGCTAACTCAAAATGTGTAAGTTGCCTTCAGGTTCACTGTAAAAGTTTTACTAAGAAATGGCTAAAGTCTCTCTAGACTTAATTGCACAGGTTATACATCTAGGTACACACATACTTCTAGGGCACAGACTTATTTTATAAACTTAATGGTATCTCTTAGCCAGATACCTGTGAATATACAAATAATCAGCTCCAAAATTTACCTTTAACATAGTCATGGAAGCTTCCTCACCCATTACTCAAGACAACAGAGAGTAACAATAATAAAAAAGATTATGAACACTCAAACTTATCTGTTATTTAACTTTTTGAGGCAGTGTGGGCTTTGGTTGGTTGTTGGGGTTTGGTTTTTATTAAACAGAGACCACAATACCATAACACTGGAGAGGCACATATTTGCTAGGATAATATTATTCTTAAGATCTTGACTCATTCTATACTCCCCCACTTCTGTCCCTCAGGTGCTCTGAGCTATTTGTTAGGTGCAGAATGTTAAACACTTAAAAGTTTAAAGCATGAGGGAAGGCTCGGTAAACAAAAAAGCAAGTTTCCAGCAGACCAGATTCTCTCACCGCACACCCCACAAAAAAACAAAAATAGTAGCATTTATTACTGACTGAAAACATGTCAACCTTTAGGAAACAAAAAGCAAGTTTCTAAATTTTAATTTTGATTGTAAGTAGAAAAAAAAAATACATTCCAGTTGAATAAAGGGGTTTTTAAAAGACAGAACAGCAAGGCCAACATCATGAACCTAACAACCATCCAGAAATTAGCCTTAATCAAAACACTGCTAAAGAAACCATGAAATGGTTTGCTTCATTCACAACCCTAAGACACAAACAGAATATAACTGAGGAAACAGTAGCGATACTAGCAAGAAAAGAACCAACAGACCTACATCAACAATGGCACTTCAGTGCAGTCTGAGACTAGCCTTTATTGTGTAGTTACTTGCTCGAGCAACAATTGTACAGCAACTTCTCCTAGACAACGTATGCAACAATAGAGACTGGGACTCTCATTCACTAGCCAGATTTCCAAAAGTACTGGCTACCTTAATCTTAAATCTTAAGAGATGTCTTTCAGGTTTCTTGCAAGGTTTATTTTACATCCTCTCCCGACTGTTTCACCGTAGTTCACATTTTTGTAAGGATGTCTCTTTTTTATCTTGTCATAATAAGCTTTCACCTTGAGTCCACCAAGAACTCTGGTCTTCTTGTTCCCACCTCCCAAAATCTGCAAAATGCACAGCTGCATCACCGCAAAACTTCTAGCAGGCAGAAAAGGATAGCTCTGCTCTTGAAGATGCTTGCTTACTATGCAAGTCTGCTCTCTACCTCTCTACCACTCACTGTGATTTTGCATGATCTACATGTGCATGGCTACATGGTGAAAACACGGAAGTGGAATGGCAGTGACAATTCTCTACCATTCTTTAAGCTTCCTGAGGATCACGTGAAAACCTTTCTGCATTTGCAGTCCTTGTACCAAGACATCAATCTATACCTCCCCTTAACAAGCATCCCAAAGAGCAAGCAATGGGAACAAGTGAAATTTTTTAGCATACCACAACATCATGTAGCAAGGAGCAAATTAATGCTTCTGCATACACAGTACCTGAGAAAGAATGGCTTCTCCTCCACTGTCTCCGTAAGTCAGATGAACAATAACTATATCTTTATCAGCATTATTTAATCGACTCAATGTCCTCACTTTGCTGATATCTTCCTTCATCACTTCCTCAAAAATACAGCCACTGACCAAAAGATTTAACTTTATTTCAGTGCTGTCCATTTTAGAGACCACTAGTTCATGAACAGTCTTCTTCAGTTTGTTTTTTTTCTTTATTTGTATGCCATCAAATGTAAAAGATGAAGAAAACCCTAGAATCTTTCCACCTGTAGATAAAAACTTCATAAATTGTTTGTGGTTCTCCTCAGAAATAGGCTCCTCTGTGGCAATGATCAACAGCAGTGAATTATCAATCCATGGGTCTCTCAGAACTTGTTCCTCACGGAGCTGGTAGATGGTGTAGCTGTCTACATCAATGCATTCCTGAAGGATTGATTTTACCTGCTCAAATTCCGCTTTTGCGGTTTCAGAGCCAAGATAAATCAATACATTAGGGGGCTTCACAGTAAGGTTTACTCCCTTTATTCCTCTTGCTAGAGAGTCATCATTCTTCACTTCCAGTTTGCTATCATCAGAAAGTTCTGGAATGTTTTCTGCAGAGGCAAATCTGACCGATTCAATAGTACTGTTTTCAAGTTGCAGGCACTCATGACAACTGGAAAGATGCAAGTGATGATGATCTCCAGAACCTATCTCCTTGTCAGATAGACTGTTGGATTCATCTTCATGCTCGCTTTCTTTCTCTAGCTTGAATTTCTCCCCTTCACCTTGTCCTGCAGGCTCAGCTACTCCTAATCTTGATTTAGCAGTAGTCCCAAAAGTAGCAGTAGGAGTTACTTCATCCATTTGCGTACTGCTTACACTTTGCTCTTTTACAGATGGTGCCACCTGTGCCAACTCCTTCAGGGTAGATTCTTGTAGATGGACAGCTGGAATAGTTAAAGAACAAGAAAAAAAGGGGTTATTGAAGCGATATTAAAAGAGATACAAATATCACTACCATAGTGGGATTCAGATTAAATTTCAGTATAAAATATCTATAATAGCAAGAATTTAAGAATTTGTTCGACGCACCAAATCCTAACTCCCCCCTCAAAAAAAAAACCAAACCCATAATAAATTTGCACTCATAACACAAGTAATTTACTCTAATGATTCTCTGCTTCAGGAAAGTCTGACTGAGAGCACATTTGATGTTTATGGGGCACATTTAAACAAACTAACATTTATTGTGAGTGCAAAAGTATTTCCACAAAAGTAAACATGACAGGTACTGTACAAAATGCAGATGTGTTCTTAACAGAACAGTAGCCTATGGATGAGAAGGTGAGAAAGTTCTTAAAAATGCATCACCATGTCAGCTTATTTTGCCTGTCTCTCTGTCCCCAGAAAAACACAAAATGAAGCAAGGGAAGTACCTCTGGAAAAATACTGGTCTCTTAAGGAGGGCAAGGTGGAAAATTGCTTGCTGCTATTTTGGAACAAACTATTTTGAAATAAGCTAATAAAGTGATGATATTGGGTAAGATGGAGACATTGAACCTATCTCTTGCATTGCTGAAGCCCGCAGATATAAGTTTGGCACAAGTAAGAGGGAGTAAAAAAAAAATCTGAACTGCTTCCAGTCCACAGAAATACCCATTTTTAGCAACACTTGGGAGCTAAGAATCCAAGAGAAAAGTAGCAAAAAGGAAGAATTGTTAAACCTTCCTGTTTCTCCCCCCGAAAAGAATGAAAATGCAAAGATAAAAATATTTTGGCAACTACAAGTGAGAAAAGAAGGGCAAAGAGGATTATTGTCAGCATGAAACTTGCAGAGCAAACTAAATAAGAAAGAGGAGATTAAAAATACTCTTCTTAATTTTTTTTTTCAGCTGCTGAGCCATGAAAATATTTCAAATCAAAGCCTGCAAAATTTTAGTGAATCTCTCTCCACTCCCACAAGGCCAAATAAACTTACTATGTTTTTGTTTCTCATTTCTCAAAGAAAGTCAGTGAGAAACTTGATTAACAAAACAGTCAATTGGTACACAATACACCAGATGCAACTTCAGCCCCTTTCTTCACTTAACAACACTTGCATTCCCTTGAAACTACATCCCCTTTGCCTAGTTTGGAGCAGAAATTTCAAGCAAAATTTTTTTCACATCCTAACATAATTTCACAGCTACCAGTCTATACGCTATTCCATCAACAGCCTCCATCAGCCTGTTCTCCTGAGCAGTTTTAGCATGCACACAGTACCTGAAGCAAAATGAGCCAGAAAACATTCTGGAAAGTAAATCACTCTTGGGGCACTCTCCCAGCTTGCATCCCCTTCTTGTGTAAATATTTTTGCAGAACAGCACCAAGAGACAGAATTTCACATCAGACAAATTTGTAAGCATATTCCTACTGTTTTGCACCCTAGCTAACTGTACTTGATTTTGCCATTCCCTGGCTTCTGTGAATACACTTATGATCTACATAAAAGACCAAATAAACAAACAAAAAACCCCACCACCAAACACAAAAAAGCCAAAACAAACAAAAAAACCAACCCCCTTTTTTTTTGGTGCAGGGGAGGGGGGAGGGAGAAAGACAGGGAGGAATTTTTTTGTAGCCCAAACGATTATTTTATTATTCTAGGTGACCCACAGTTTTATCAACATAGCTTAGAAGACGCAGCTAGGCAGGAAGAAATGAGACTGTTGCTGAACACACACACTCAAAGTGTGGCTCTACTTCCTCAAGAGCCCACTACTCTAAAATACCCTACAGACTGCGTATTATGGCCCTTTTAGAATGGTGCTGGAAAAAAGAAGTTCAAATCTCATTCAGGAAAAGGAGGTGAAGCTTGGAATTCCCACAGCCCAGACAATTCTATTTAAGAATGGTGTTACAAGTGCAATCACGACTACTTCCTTCTCTCTGTAGGATTCGCCATTAACTTAGTTTCAACTGCCTTAGTTTCAACTGTTAAATTAATGAGGGCACAATGGCTCATAGTTCTGATATCATTAAAATCACCCCATAAAGAAATAAACCGTCCACCACAAACTCAAAATTCAACTAGCAATGACACCACCCTCCTTCCTCTGATTATCCTTCTCCCTGTTTAGAAAGCATCTATGAGCTCTTCTCTCAGTGACCTAAAGGATTAAGATGCTCAAGTTACCGCAACTGTTCTCAACCTACGTTTAGCATTGAATAAACTTTCATTTAAAATCTGAAACCTTCTGTTTTGTTTGTGGATTTTGTTTTATTTTTTCAAATAGATTAGTTAATCTAAAAGACAAGACTGATAGAATCAATATTTTCTAACTTCACCTTTGTGACATTTATACATTCAGGCACCTTGGATACTCGGAGATCTCATAATACTAAGGTTAATTATTGGCAGTATCTTATGAGGCATTAAAGAAAAAGAGGGAGGTGTATTCCAAATATCTGTTGAATCATTTTTCTGTTTCTTCTGTTGTTGCATTTTTAAGATGTTCTCTAAAAAAATCGCTCAAAAAAGTGGTCTAACTTTTCAAGGATCTCTACATTTGACAGCATTCAGTATAAAATACAGTAGTGCTAGAGTGATGAACCACCTAGAATGACAACAGGAAGAAAATATAGTGCCAAAATAAAAGCATGGGGTTTTATGTAGTTATAAAGACAATATTCGCAGTCCTAAAATAACCATAAAACAAACATGTTCTACCATTAAACACAATTTGTGAAGATACTTACAAACAATCTTGTGTGGCACCATTCCATTATCCATTTGAAGCCTGTCTTCCATAAACGCTATTCCAAGGTTACTGAAATTATCTACGCTTGCTTCAGCAATTAACTTATAAGGCTCACCAGGTTTATAGGCCAATGGTGAACAATAGTCTGACCACTTCACAATCTAGAATAAAGCATATGCATGTTTTTCAGTTTGAAAAGCTTACAGAAATATATCAAAATACCAACAGTATTATGAGTTGCAAGAAGAACTGCAAATAAAAACTGCCCTTCCTTCCTGGAGGATTCTGCTATTAAGAAGTAGCAAAACAGTAGGAAGAGCCAACAGAGGGAGATTATCAAACCAAAATGGCATAACTGGCAAAGCCAAGGACTGGAAGTAACGTTAAAGAAAGTACTTAAAAAAAAAAAATTAATAAAATAGTGTGTAGTTATTTGGATCATAAAATACTTAATTGGCAGAATCACTGTTAAGGCTTGTTTCTGTGATACTTGGTGTGTTTAAAACAACTACTGCATTTAATAGTATCATGAGACAACACATCTCAGCTAGAGAAGACTTCCAGTTGACAGCTCCTTTCACACAAA